>JBBHKE010001684.1:387366-468500 GCA_037447655.1 Zygnema cylindricum
GATTAAACCCAGAAACTTTTTTTTTTTACAGCCAGCGTTTGTACGAATGTGATTATATCCATTAACATGTTTTAGACTGTTTAACATGTGTTTAGCATGCAAGTGTTACTTTGAGACTCTGGAGGTAACCGGGAGTCTTATACGTCTAGGTTTTCTTCGATTAGATCTATCACGGCTGAGGTTCAATTATATTTGGGTTTACTGACTGGGACACAGAAAGTGTTATTTCACAGGGGTGAATCTATATTGGGATTGTGACTGTCAAGGGGTCAGTCATTTGGGTTTATATTAACTTGGAGTCGGCACTATCTAGATTAGCTTCTTTTGGATCTGCATATTCTGAGGGCCAATGGAGGTCTCAGAGTTTCATTGTGAACGTACGATTTGTGTACAATTTGTCAGATTTTGTACAATTACCTATATTAGTGTAAGCATGTTTGCGACCGACATTTTTTTTTTTCAAAGACCCAAATTAGAATTATTAAACAATTAGAATGTATGTTTTTTTTCAAAATTTTCAAATTTTTAATTAGCGTAAACCACGGTAATTATTCATATACGCTAAAGAAACTTCTACGTTAATAGCAATTGGCGGTGTAGTTATTAGTGTCAATAACTCTAATTTGGGTTCTAAAAAATTATGATTTTTTTTTTCAAATAGGATACATGATTTTAGCTTTTCTTTGACGTTAATTAAGGTGCCGTACAAAATAGCGTAAAGCTCGAAAGTACAATAAAATATAAATAGTGTGGTGTACGGTCGATGTCACACCGTACATAAATGTACCTTTTCAAGTGAAAATTTACAAAAAATGAATTAAATCAGACGCGCACGCATAGGAACGTGCGCTCAAAAAAATGGGATTAGTCTGACAAGTAAACTAGTATGGCATGTACGGATATATTAATTATATATTCGCAACGGCGTACGATTTCTAATATTTTGTAAGGATACATATATTAATGTATACAATCGCACGGCGAATATTCCATTTTTGTTGTTCCCAAATTAGCATTAATGTCGAAATTAGAATACACCTTTTTATTGAATTATTTCAGATTCTTAATAAGAATCAAGTACGGTAAATTTTATTCAACACTATTTAAACTTTGACACTAAAAACGATTCGCGGTGTAGTAGGAGTGTATTCAATTTAATGACAAAAATTATAAACCAATAGATAAGGGTGAAGTTCCATTAGAAGAAAAGTGAGGTTGTTTACAGAAATTCGGACCTCTCCGTACTACTCTGTTCCGCTTATTTTGTTTTTATAAAGAAATCAACATTACAGAGAATCGTGCCAATATTCTCCAAAGGTCTGGGAGTTAACAATGACCGTTGGATATTTTTTCGCGAAGCATTCGCTTCGAAAATTTTTGTAATTGGTGATGTACCTCGCGAGGTAGATCACCAATTACAGAAAAATTTGAGCCGCGACACGTTGGATAATGAGCATACGTGTCAAGATGGCAACCAACAAAAAACAGAAAATTTTGCACACGATATACACATTCAAAAATCAAACAGAAAATACAAACGAAATCTCGTAACGCACTTTTGTCACGCTGTTTTTGTTAGCGCCCACCCGTCACACTATTTTTGGCAACGCTCATTCGTCACGCGAAAAATAAGGAACCCTAAAAAATGAGGTGGTATTTGACAAGGCGTTTGCAAAGAGTACAAAAGTTGTGTTGAACGATGACCTGGTACGCACGTGCATGGTACGCAAATGAAGATTTTTGGTCGGTGTGAAAATCATTGACGATTTCGATATCAAATCTACAGCTCCGTGGCATCACTCTTTTGCTAACACGTGGATTACAAACTCTGCGCAATGGAACTTCGTTCAAATTGTCGCATTCTGTAGTGTTAGCTGTACAATTACAGAATGTCCTAATGGATGATGCCGTCCGATATCATGTAGACGACAAAAATCTCATATCCAAGGGGTTGAAGTGAACTGACCTAACTAATCTTGACAAGTCTGCATTTTTCAAAATGAGTTTCTCCCAAACGGTATAGTTTGAGCGGTTGAAGAGAATTGTCTATCTAGACTTCTAAAAGTTGAGTTCATTTTCAGCCACTTCATCAAAATTGAGGTTTCCATCTTTCCCCACGTTCTGATTCCCCTTTTGTTTCCACTCTTTCTTCATCATTTTTTCTTCACTCTTTAACTGACAGTGGAATAGGAACCGGAACTAGGTACCTTTGGTTCCTCCATCACGACCTTCTATTTTTTTCCCTTCTTCTCACTCTATAGTTTCCCCTTAATGAACCCCAGTGGACCTTCAAACATCTCTATAATGGTTTTTCTAGTCCAAACGGTTCAATTTGGAAGTGAATCCTCGCATTTTCGTTTTTCGATGCACTCAACTCCGCCTTCACCTTATCCAGACATAAATTGGAAACTCTAATACCTCCACTATTCACATTTCCAAAAAGGTGGTTTATAATCTTAGTGACTTGACCATTATATGCGAAGTTGTAGTAGATACAAATACAATATTTTGTTGTTCCCAAGTAACCCATCGTTGGAGCCTTAACATTCTCTTACTCTATTTTTTAAGGCGTAGGCATGGATGTTACAAGCGAGGTTTGTGGAAGCTTCAAAGTTGGCTTCAATGGCTCTGTTAATGGCGACATCTATGGTAGCTTCGATGGCGACTTCCTTATAAAGGAGGACCTTCCTAAACAAATTCAAACTTGAAGCGCGTGAATGATGCAACTTTCCCTTTTTCAAAAATTACCGTACATTTTCCGTACAACGAAAACTATGCATATTACGGATAGTATGAAACAACGGATACTACGTAAAAATAGCAAAATTAGTCTAAATCCGTACGAATTGAACAACTATGGATTTCACATTAGTTCTCCAAAGGTGTGAGGACATTGTATACGTCTACAATCGTCATCACTGTAGTGTTGAAGAAGTATACAACCATCGCTATTTTTGTAAACCCCACCAATCATCTGAAGTCACCAATCGTCACAATCGTCGTCTTCAATCGTCACAAGCTGTAATCAACGTCTATAACCGTCACGTTTCAAAGTTTCAAATTCTTTTTCGTACATTGGAACCATAGTTCAAAAGTAGGCGTTTCTATTGTATGTCTTTTGCGCCTTTATCGTAAGTTGTGTTATGGGTTTTTCACGTGATCTTCTTAAATTGCTACTTTGATAAGCGACATTCCGATCGTCCAAATCTGATGATAGTCCTATCGTAAGTTGTGTTATGGGCTTTTCATGTGAGCTTATTAGAGAGGCTTAAGGTCAAGACGAGAACATTTTTGGAGGAACATAAGGTTATAATCGGCACATTTTTTCAATAAGATTCACATCAAAAATAAAGCCATAAATATTTTTCAAAAGAAGACGGTTGTTGTGTAGCTCAAAATTTTGACCTCGGAAAAAAATGATCCACTTATGCAATAACAAGGTTGGGAAAAATATCAAACCTACAAAAGACCAGGCAATGATTGATGGTTAACATTTTGTAAATAATAAAAACGACAACCATGTCTCCCTTTCAATTTTTTTGTAAGAGATGTGTGCAATTGCGTATGATTTGTCTTTTATACCATGGTGACCAATTTATGACCTGATTTCTAAGGCTTCATCCAAGGTGTTTTGTTTAAGGAGGTGCGTGTTTTGACAAACTTTGTTTTGTCATAAAATTAGTCTAAGATGGCTAAGTATGTATGACACATTTACCTCCGTATTTGTTATTGTTGACTCAGTAAATTTTTGGATTGAAATGATGTGGAAGCTTAAAGGATGAAAGACTTTATACATAAGACTTGCCTTACATTTGCATGGAGGATATGGGGTTGATGTTTGATTTGACAAATGGAGTGATTCTCTACCTTGGACCAGCGAACTTGCTTAAATAATGTCAGACTGTACGGGATATAAATCTAATTGATTTGTTAATAAACCGCAACTGCCATTAACAAATATTCCAAATGGTGTTCCCCTCATTTTGTGGTAGCTTATATGACTTTTGGTGTTCGAATTTGAAATAATATTTTTGTATTTACTGGTGGAGTAGGGTTGTTAAGCCCACTGATCTTACATTCTCGTCTAGCTCCGTTTCACCTATATCCATCGTAACATGTTTTTACAGTTTTTACAGAATTATTGTGTGCCTTCTTTGATAAAGCCAGTAGGAATCTTGCAACAGCTGACTGCGGAGACTGACCTCCATTTTTTTTTAATTTTCTTTGTTCTTTCTATGCGGATGTCCGATGGTAATATGCTGAGATAACATAATTATTGTGGAAAAAAAGAATTTACGATATAATGCCCCGCACATTTGTATTTTATAGCCATATATGTAGGGTTTTGAATCGTATTGAAGTTGACAAATAGCGCGCATCGGTAGGACACTTGTTCTATATAGAGACGTTTCACATGGCGATGTTGTTTCAAGCGCGATTCAGGCTTGATGGTGGCGATATGCGAGACAATTTAAAGTTTTAAACACTAAGTAATATTGTACACCGTGTATCAGTATTAATGTTTTTTCCGCCACTTAAAACATCTTTCTCGTGCACACGTAGGGTACTTTCGCATGTAACCGAAACTTAGTCTTGCTACTTTGTTTTATAGCGAAGATTCTCCGTACAGCTTTCAGAGCATTCGGATGTAAACACAAATAACTTGTTACTTAAAAAAGTGACTTACGTATACGTGTACGAAGAGTTGTGACAGATGAAGTGGTACATAAAATGAGGGGAAGCTTCCACTCGGCTTCAATTTGAGGCGTTTCTCCGCACGCTGTACAATTTTTGTGACTTCGTAATGTCCGTACACCGCATTGTTGACGTGTCGAAACCCTAAAATACCATTCGTTGTCGCACAAAATTTGCGGTTTCGTTTTTCGTCTTCCCACTTGCCGACAGGTGGCCAATATTTTTCATACGCCGAAGACACATGTTTTTGAGAGAGACGGCCCCTGTACGCAAATCAGCGCACGTAAAATATTACGCACAGGCTGGAAAGGTACAGTGTGTTTTTTTTTGGTACTCCGCGCCCAAAAATTGTAAAACAATTCAGACACGTGCGACATTGTCTGCCTATTCGCTCACCTTATTGGACTCTATTTCAAATCACCTCGCGAGGTGATTTGATATGAAGTTTGAACATGTGTTGAAAGGACGCGAAAGTGGGTCGAAATGCGCTAAACGACAAATTATATTGCGCTAGACGACAAAGTACTGTACGCATAAAGTTTCAGGGTAACGCAACTTATACGGTGGTAATTTCTATTTTTTGGTACGGTTGCGGATTTTCTCGTTTTTTTCTAAGTTATGGAGGAAAACGACAGAAAATAACTGTAACTTTAGCACATGCGAAAATACCCTTATACGGCGGCTGCGATTTAAAAGGCACGATTTTAACCTTCCGACTGCGGTCGCCAATCAAATATGGGTCATATGTGCACAAAAAAAGTTTCTTGAGTGGCGAAAAAACCATGAACACTGCAGTAATAGTCATACACAGTGTACCTGTGCTACAGAACGGAACCAGCGGACCAAAAAGCAGCTTCTTAGCACTAATCATTGCTCCCTTAGGGTGGCGTACCATCAGGAAATTCTGTAATCGTAAGAACAACATTACAAAATGTTACACTTTAAACGCTGTTCTCTCGCGCAAAGTCTGTAATCCACGTGCTCAGAAATGAGGGGTACCACGTAAAATATGATCGTATATTGAAAATCGTCAAATATTTTTTACACCGACCAATTTCAACTCGAAATCGTCATTTGCATACCATGTACGTGCGGACCAGGGCATCGTACCACACAAATTTTGTACTCTTTGCAAACGCTTGTCAGATGCTAACTCATTATTTGCAACGTTTGTCAGATGCCAGTTCATTATTTTTAGGGTTTCTGCTTTTTCGTGTGACGAATGAGCGCTTCCACAGATAGTGTGACGAATGGCCGGTAACAAAAATAGCGCGATGAAAGCTCGTTTTGAGATCACTTTCGTGATTTCCGTTGATTTTTTGAATGCATATATCATGTGCGAAATTTTTCGATTTCCGTTGGTTTGCCGTCATGACACGTGCATTCATTATCCAACGTGTTGCGGCTCAATTTTTTCTGTAAATGGTGATGTACCTCCTCGAAGTACATCACCATTTATAGAAACTTTCGAAGCGAATGTTTCGCGAAAAAACATCCAACGGTCATTGTTACCACCTAGACTTTTGGAGAATATTGGCAAGATTCTCTATAATGTTGTTCGCGTATAAAAACAAAATATGTGGTACGGCGTAGTACGGATAGGTCCGGATTTCTGTAAACAACCTAACTTTTTGTCATAGATGTCTCATGCGCATGAAACACACGCATGAAACGCCAAAAAAATAACGAATATGCGCATGAAACAAAATCATTTTTTTTATATGCGTTGACTTTCGTTGACTTCATTTTAAAAATAAATATAAATAGCAAAAAATATTAAAAAAATTAATAAATGACTAAAAATACGATGACAAAATCAAAATTTCATAGTTCTAAACGAAAACCAGCGACGACATTGTCTTTTCGCTGGACTCTGAACCGGCAACCAGCGATCAGACTGTCTCGTCGCTAGCGATCAGACTATCTCGTCGCAAGCGATCAGACTGTCGCTCGACTCTGAATCGGCAACCAGCGATGAGACTGTTTGTTGCCTCGGCGCTGAACCCGTCGCCAGCGCCGAGGCAGCGAAAGCCCTGTCAGCACCGGCGTCTTCCCGGCGCCATGCCGACACTTGCCCCTATTGCAACATGTTAACATTCAAAAATTTACAATGAAGAACAAATAACCACTTTTGAATGTCAAAATTGAATAATGTCAAAATCACAATTGAAAAGAAAAAATCCATTTTTGAATGTCAACATTTAATAATGACAAAATCATAATTGAAAAAAAAAATCCAAAAAAAATTATTCATTTTTGTATATGAACATCAAACAATGACACATCCACAATTAAAGCAAAAAAAAAACCATTTTTGTAATCATCGGAGGTGAAATAACTTAGTTTACACATAGAAAGTTACTAATTGACAACCTCGAAAACGGTTATTTCCTCTATCACTCTAGATCTAGTTCATCCATGTCTTCGTCATCATCCTCTTCCACTATCTCTCCTTCCTCTTCCTCCCATGCTATCATAGACTCCTCATAGCTGACATCCCTAGTTTTATGTGCTAATCTAAGATTACTAAAGACCCACACTAAGTCATTGGCCCTTTTAGCTGTCAGCCTGTTCCGTGTTTTAGAGTGAATATGGTCATAAGTTGACCAATTCCTCTCGCATGAGCTAGCACCCGAGCATTGAGCAAAGACCCTAGTTGCCACCTTCTATAAAATAGGGGTGACAACCCCAAACAGTTGCCACCACTTCCACCCTGGCATCTTCTTCGCACAAGTTTTTGTTACCTCCCTCCCAAAAATTCCCTTAGAGCCCCTATACTTAGTCAGCTCAATGTATGCTTCAGCTTGATCATCCACATTTGGTAACATCCTCTCAAGCATTTTCTGGATGCCTTCCATGACTTTCAAATTTGAATGTTGCCCATATGCAACACTTTGGTACTCCGGATCGAGTACGAAGCCGGCTGCATACATGGGGCTATATGCCATCTCCCATCTGGCCAACCAGGATTTCTTCAACTCCTCCAAAAGTGTATTACTCGCATCCGAGTTGCCTTAGTCGACACGTGTTGAACTTTACGGTGGGAGACACGTCCTCTGGTATTGGCCGAGGACGGAAAAAACCCTTCCACAATGGCCGCCGGGTCTACCGACGTTTCGATTTCCGCCTCACTCTCTTCCTCGTTCGGAAATGCGTTTTCCTCATCGTTCCTCTCATTTTCCTCATCTTGTTCAACCTGAGCGTTATGGGGATTGTTGTTGTTATTGCCCGGGTTGGCGCCCCAAATTCTATTAAGGGTCCACATACTCTCAAACACTTAATATCACCTAAAATATAAGAAGTAGGAGCAGCCGAAAAGGAAGAAAGTGGCAACGCCAAGCAAAGGAGGAAGAAGTATCGATATTGTCGTTGCCATTATCACAAATACATATATATAGTACACGAGCTGCAAGTGAAAGTGAATTTGCGGTGTAATAATGGCGGTGAATTTTTCGTTCAAAATTAAAATTTTGAACTTTAGCATGTCTTTGAATTTAAAAATATTTCAAAACACGGGAATATAGGCAGGATCATGTAAAAGTTTATCAGATTGCCAAAATATTTAAAAACTTATGCCGTCGATATAATGTTGATAGCGCCATGGAAACGCCTCGAGTTTGCATGTTGTATGGCAAAAAGATGATGGAAAAAATGCGGCGTCGTAACCTTGGCAATCGGTTGTTCTAACGTCATCTATGAAACGCGACCAACTTTAGGAATGCGTGGATGGTTAACATGCCATGTGTTTTCGGCAACGACCAATGATAATCTTACAACGGCGCCTGATCAGCTTTCATTGCTGAATTACCTCCAATTAGAATTAACATGTATCCTAATAAGTGGTGTTTTTTCGTTTTACGTTCAATTAGAATTAACAATGATACTAAAAAGAGGTTTGTTTGACGTTTGCTCTTAGTAAACGCATCCTTATTAAACTTATGTCCCAATGTTACAATGCATTAATTCTAATAAAGCATCCCACGCGACACCTTATTAAAGTTAAGGGTCCTTATTAAATGTCACACAACGTTCGTTCACCCCGCGAACGACAAGGAAATTAAAAACAATCACAGAGTTCAATGTACGTTATGTGAAACGAAACGTAAACATACAATACCTTCCGTTATAGTTTTGTTGATTGTACAAAACTTATTTGAACTGAATAAACATATTAAAATTGTAGGTTACGTTGCATTATAACGTAACTGCGTTTAACAACCAAATGCATGGAATCGACTGTATGACGTGACAATGTACGTTTCGCCTTATGTTTTCCTCGCACCTTTTTTACTGTTATCAATTCACCGCGTGCGATACATTCGTTTATTAGAATCATGAATGAACTTAAATGAAAGTACATAAACCCGTACTTTTCGACTGTTTTTATCCGTATTTATTTTAGTGTATAATTATGAACGACGTAAATTATTGTATATACGCAAACCCAAAATAGAATTATGGATATTTACAATAGGACTTCACGTTGTACGGATTGTCATAATTTGTACTTACACCTATTTTAACGTATTTGTAATGACGGCGGACTATGTATACCTAAATCAGCGTTATGGAGAAATTACAATTAAACATTTTTTTGAAAATGGGATTGATACACAAATTAGAATCCATGACACTAATTCTTTATTCACACTAATAATTTCTATACGCTAATAACGATTCACGGTGTAATCATTGGTGACGATCTTCAGAAAATTTTGCTTCTGCCCCTTGGGTGCGACGCCAACGCCGTCTACATATAATCGAACGGCTCATAGTCTGCCAACTATTTTTCGTGATTATGAGCTTTTGTTTAAAACATAGTTAAAAAGTAGGCGTTTTTTGGTAGGCCTTTGGTAGGCCGCCTTTAGCGTAAGTTGTGTTACGGGCTTTCCATGTGATCTTCTTAGATCGCTACTTTCATCAGCGACCGTCCGATCGTCAGAATCTGACGATTGTCCTATCGTAAGTTGTGTTATGGGCTTTTCATGTGACCTTCTTAGATCGTTACTTTCATCAACGACCGTCAGATCGTCCAAATCTGACGGTTTAAATCAAAAGTTGCTCAAAACTCACAGAAAAAGATTTTTTTGTCCATTTTTTTTTTCAAATTTAGACATGACGTTTAATTCTCTATCTATCCATGTGCAACTCAACCCTGCTACTATTTTATTTCATTTTGCGGCCAATACAATATGGAACTTAAGGCCATATTGTATGTTTCGCATACAATAGACATATTGTATGGGCGTACGGTCACCTATGGTTTAAAATGTAAAACCTGTCCGCGTACGGAACCAGCGCACAGAACCAATCTTTCCCACACGGCCACACTGAAAATTTCGTAGGGCAGCAAAAAACTAGCCAGTTACGGTACCTTAATTAACGTCAAGGAAAAATTAAAATCATGTATCCTATTTGAGGAAAAAAATCAAAATTTTAAGAACCCAAATTAGTGACTTTGACACTAATAACGATTCGCGGTGTAGTATTGTAAAATTTACGTACAATAGGCATATTGTATGGGCGACTTTCACCTACTTTAAAACTATGATTTGAACAACTATGCACAAAACAGATGATGCAATCGGCAAAAAAGTTAACGCGAATAATGATGCACGGTGTTTAGTCATTTGAAGTCAAGTACGAGGTACATCCTGCATTTCAACAATGTGTTGGTTTTTTTATTTATTGTGAGACAATTAGAGTAAGAGATAAAAAAAGCTAAACCATTTTTATTCAAGTCACATTTCAAAGAATTATGCCCATCGCGACGCTATGGATGGCTTCATTCCGATGGCGGTCGAGATATTTGGTTGCTTGGGTGTGGCTTTGGACGAGTTTTTCCGTACTTGTGGTCGTCGCTCGTTTGAGAGGCGAGGACCCGGGAGCCCTCCTGTTTCAGTCCTTACTTCCTTTTATCGTCAACGTTTTTCCGTGGCCCTACAACGGGTGTTGGCTTCTATGTTACTTCGATCGTCTATTGCCGTTATGGATCGACGACGTGTTCCGGAACTTCCTCCTCGAGCTCCTCCTCCTCGAGCTCCTCCGGGATTCGGGGACTTACGTGGTTGTTTTCCGTAATTTTTTTTAGATATGTTGGGGATTTTTAGGTACGTGTTAGCTTTTTTCTTTGATGTTTTGTTTGTTGGATTTTGCTTTTTTGGGTGTTTTCGACTTCCCTGCCATCCTTTAGTATTTTCGTAGTTTCTGCCTTGAATTTCCCTTCTGTTTATTCCCTTGTTATGTGGTTTATCAGTTTTAGCAATGCTACTTCCTTTTGTTCTTATAGACTCAGAGAGTTTACCATCGCGCTTTTTAATAAAGTCGGCCACAGTTTTTTACTTAATATTCTTCCTTTCATCTTCCTTTGGCTTGATGGCTTGATAAACCAGCAGAAAGGCGGCCTATAAGGATGCCACTTCCACCATAACTTAATGTGCGTCTCTATTTTGTTCTTACTTACAATACATAAAATACCAATTTAGTAAGCGAACTGTACAGTGGCGGTGCATAGCAATTCCAGCACCTTCAACCAACGGTTCAAACATTTGTCCTCCTATATCTCCTTAACTTCCAAACAAAGCTCACACATGATACAGCAGTAACTACGAACCTTAACCCAAACTCCCAAGTGTAATAAAACACTAAAACATACCGTTAATACCGACTGACAAATTATAAAGCGAATAAAAAACTCAGTGTACAGGAGCCACTCCTCTGTTAGTGCTTACTAGATACCCAAACCAACCATAAACCTAAATGCATAACAGTTACACATTCACACAATGCTCCAATGGCGCACTAGAACAACTAGAGCTTGAGACGAGATAGCATTGCTCTAAAAAAAAGAGTCCGACATAAGAGTGCTTGAAATAATTTGTGTGATGATAATATGTTAAGTTTGTGAGACCAGAATGGTTGACAAATTCACATAAGCAATGTGCAATCATAGGCAAAAATACGAGGAAAAAATACGAAAATGGCACCACTGGAAAAAATCAAATTGCAGATGGGAAGGAACATGGCACCACAACAAAAAATGAAAATGAGAAACGAAAATGAATCCAGAACACGAGCGTGATTGGACAGGTGAATTTTATACCAACTGCCACCTGGCAGAAATAAGGAGCAGCACAACAGAGCCAGACTTAGCGGTCGCCCAACTGTCCCTTGGAACACATTCATGACCAGATAATAATCCCTGCCCATCTTTGTTGCCCTTTTTCTTTCTTCTCATCTCATATTATATCAAATCTTTTCTTTTCTCTAAGCCGTTGCACCACTGCGAAGGCGAGCCTGGTTCTTCTTTGACCTTCGTGGACCGCTATCTTCATCCACCTGTTCGAAAAAAGATAAAGAAGAAAAAAAGCAAATAAGCAAGATTGCCGCCACCTTTTTTCTAGATTTGTCTTCCATGATGACAACGCTTACGTAAGCAATATCTACAAAGCCAGCTTCATAAGCCACTATTCTCATGATCTTCCTGATATTAGATAACTAAACCGACCATAAACACAGTTACACAGAGATGCAATGCTCCAACATCACACGAGATGAAGTTGGAAATCTTGAGAACGCACAATGTTATTTAAAACACAGTGGCAACGTCAGTTTCCAAGGAAAAAACCTCTGAAACCTAGAAGGACTCAGCTGGCTGGTAAGAATGTGTCGTTATTGCGACGACACATCTATTCCATGTCAATGATTCACAAATATCTGCTGGCCTTCTCTACCTTAAAAAGAGACATTCTACCTCAAAAAAGCACAAGTGCTGGATCTTATCATTAAATGATATTGTGCCTGATTCGCAAAAAAATGAAAGTCTTCTTAAATACTTCAAACATGGGCTAACTTGATCTGGGAAAAGGAATACCTTAAACCAAAAAAACCTTTCTTTCAGAAAATGAAGCTGAAAGACTCACCTCCTTCTTCACTGAAGCCTCCTTCTCTGATAGTGTGAGCTCAATGTGGCAAGGTGAAGACATGTAGGCTGCCCGATCCTCCAACAAACATTATTAGGCATGAAGCACCAACAGGGTAATCAAACTAGAATAGAATCTTCCCAAAATACTTTTACATTATTTTATTTTAAATTTTCCAGCAGATGATCTGCAGTAGACCTTATGCCTACTCAAAACTGTCAAAAATTATTGAGCTCCTCTGGATCCAGCTCACAAAATACTACCCAATTGAAAACACTGTTAGTCTTCTGTTGACATGAATAAAAATTGACCACATTGGGCCAGAGGACAGGACAGGTGGGAAGTCAACTTTATATTAGAAAAGTTTATCCTTAGAGAAAAAGAAAGGGGAGAAAAGGAGAGGATAGGTGGGAATTCGGGACAGCTCTTACGATTGATACGTCCATGAGCACGGTAAGTCCTTCGGCGCTGTTTCTGTGCCTGATTCACCTGAATATGCTCAATGTACAGAGTATCCACATCCAAACCCTTCACCTGCACTCCACAAATATCCCTCATAGGCATTCAATCACTGCTCGTCTCTAATCAAACAACTACAACTGCTTCCTAATCCCTGTTAAGTTCCTTCTGAAAAAAATGAAGGGGAAAAGCACGAGCATAAGCTGGCTTAAGGATGATGGGTAAAAATGGACATATGCACCTCTGAGACATAGTTCGACATTCAAATTTTGTTTGACCAGCAAATCAGAAACACATCAGAAAAGCCTTTAAAAACCTGGCTACCAAAAAAACGTAAAACCCGTGTTTACCTCCGCGTTGCTCTCAGCATTCTTCAAAAGTCCCAAAAGGAACTCGGCCGACTTCACGGGCCATCTTCCCTGTCCATTGGAGTGGCGAGCCTTGGCCTGGGCTGTACGGCCCACTCCTCCACAGAAGCGTCGGAAGGGGACCGCCTGTTTGTGCAACAGGACGTCCTCTAGGAAGCGCTTGGCCTTGGTAAGCTCCATGCGCTTGATGGCCATGGCTGCCTCACGCGTGTTCTGCAGAGAGGAAGAGAGGGAGAAAGGGAGAGAGGGAGAAAGAGAGGGGAAGAGAGAGATAGAAAAAAACAAATAGCGAATTTGATTATAACATGAATAACAAGAGGTAAGTAGAAAGGAGGGAGAGAGAGAGAGAGAAGTCTGCTTAATGATACATTATAACATAAGGTAAACAAAGAGAGTGAGGGTTCTGCAAGATTTGTTCAACAGAAGTTGAGATGGTATTCATGAGGGTTTGTAAAAAAAGGAGGGGAGTAACAAGAGGTAAAGAAAGAGAGAGGGAGTTTCGCAGGATGTAAAAGAGATGGTGAGTTGATATTTAACATAAGAGTTAAAAGGAAAGAGAAAATCCTGCGGGGTTTGTGGAACAGAGCCACTTCCACAGGAGCTAAGCAGAGAAAGGGGAGAGAGAGAAAAGGGGAGAGAAGGGGAGAGAGAGGGAGGGGGATAGAGGGAGAGTGAGAGAAGAAGAGGAGGGAGAGAGAGGGATAGGGGGTGAGAGGAGAGAGGGAGAGAGAAAGAGAGAGAGGGGGCGATATGCCCCTTGCACATCCGAAAAAAATAGCATATGAAGTTTAAAAATATCATGGTGCATGACAGCTTTTTTAAGTCACTAAGCTCATTCAATTTTCAACATATGTAAAATTTTAAAATATTCGCATTTAGAAAATCGATAACTGAAATAAGGATGGAAAACACACCTTGAAATGAACCCGCAAGTCCGAGCCTCTGGCCTTGCATGCTGAAAAAAATAACAAAAGAAAACAAATATTACTACATGTAACATGAAATAAACCAGATAGACTTTAGTTCCTCTCTCAACCCTCCCATACCAGGCTTTCTATGAAGACTGACCACCTCCGACTATGCCTTGCCTCTATGACAAAATTGAAAAGGAATTACTAAACAGTTTCCTATCCACTTTTTGTTGCCTATGAATAGATTTACCATCTATGCCAAGATTCGAGATAAAAATGAAGAGATGATGTCACAAAGTTATTTAAGAAAACAGAACTGTGGCATTCTGACCACAAATTAATCTCTTTGGGACTAAATAAAACTATTAAAAACTCACATTTAGTTGCATTATCCGGCTCCCTCGCATACTTCACCTGAAAAAATGATCTTAAAACTTCTTGTTAAACCCTATTTCAGATTCAGACTAAATGAAATGACTCGATATGATCATTATAAACCTTAAAAGGAGTTTACTAAGAAAAATAAGCAAATGCTCCCCACGCAATATTTTTTTTGGCAACATGCTGCCATTAGTTGGATTGATTTTCTGTTACAAAAATTTCATGTCACTCTAAACAAAACCTAAATCCACATGCAAACCCTAATTCTAACCCATCAGCAATACAAACATTCCTAATTGCCTTTCCTTAAAGAATGTGGAAAACCTTGCCCTAAAAATATTGCAGACATTTAAACAAAAAAAAGAGAGGAATAGGAGGGAGGAAGAAAAGTGAACATGTGAGAAAAGAAACCAGGAATCAAAGGGAATAACTAAAGAGATAGGAAAGTACGGGAAGAAATAAAACGACAAGATAAAGTACTTGGTACGAGAAGGAGAGGGACCCCTGCCTGAGAATACCGATTAGGGTTTCGGAAGGCTCACCATGGCTGGAGAACTCCTTCACACCAGCGTGGGTGGGGAAAGAGGAAAATGAAGGGGCGGCTCGAGGCAATATAGAACCAACGGAGGGTGCAGCCAGATTGCACGGAAGGGTTCAGATGCGTCCGGGAGATTACAAACTTCTCAAAAGTTTTTTAGTAAACCCTTGAAAGGCTTCAACCATGCAGCACGCTGTATGGGCATGTATGTTCTCATCCGTACATTGTCACAAGTACATAACGCTAAGTATAGCACATTACATAAATTTACTGTAACTGTTCGACGCTAGTTTTACGATCAGATCTACTATTTGTAATCCAGTCCGTTGTAGAATTTAGGATTCAAGGTTCTGATTTTGTATCATTGTCAGCGCGTTTTCTAGAACCCCAGTAGATGGTTGGGTCTTAGGTAGTGAGGAATAGTGTTGTTTTGGTATTTAAAGGGGTTCTGACAATGGTGTTGTCAATTTTACCATGCGAAATCAATTTTACCATGGGAAATCAATTTTACCATGGGAATTAAGCATCAACTGTTTCATGCATAGTTGTTCAATTCGCGCAATTTTTTCCTTTTTTAGTGTTGTGTATCGGCAGGGTTTTGCCGATAATCGATATGTACTCTTTTTGGCCAGCCGATTATTGATATGTGCTTTTTTTTGGCTTGCCGATAGTCGATATATTGGCACGTTTTATCGAAACTGGTGTTATCGCCGATAAGAAAACGATAATATCAGTTTTTTATAACTATTGGCGATATTTGTATGGTTTGTACCGTACAATTGTACGGTTTATTCCGTCGTACTGAACCGTCGTTATTCCGTTACACAGCTTACGGAACAGATTGCTACACGTGGCATGCCATGCTATAACAGTGAAAAATATAATACAGTATATTATAAAGTACTATTATATAGCGTACTATATTTTCCCCACTTATCGCCGATAAGGATTTTTTTGGTCTCGGAGCAATATATCCCAAACCAATAACTATCAGTATCGGTGTTATCGCGATAAATTTCTTGTGGATACACAACAGTATTTTTTACGATTTCTAAGTATTATTCGTTAGTTCTATACTTGTCGTAAATCTCGTTAAGTTTTTACTGTACGGAACACTGAACAGGAAATTGTACGGAAACAGACATGGTCGCTGGTTTGTGGTTCAGCGCCGAGGTTGCCGTCGCTGGTTTTTTCACTTTCGCTGGTTTTTTACTTTTTTTACTGTGTTGAAAATTTTAAATTTTAAGCTTGAAAATTCAAACTTCGAAAATAGAACGGGAATGTACGGATACCTAATCGGTTAACGATTTTCTAAAATTGATAAATGTGAATCAAGCGTGTTATTCACACGTTCGTTTTGTGCGTAATATGCGATTTGAACAACTATGGTTGCATGTGTAATTGCTAACGTGTGTGGATGTCGCTAGTATCAAAGCTTGGCCAAGGCTAAAGTTCGTGAGTGAAGAGAGTGCAAGTCAATTGTTTCACATGTACTATGGAAATTTGGTTTTAGAGCTCGACCAAGGCACAACATTTTTGCATATTGGGAATGTGGCTGAGGTGAGTCACAAGATTCTATCATTGTGTTCTTTATAAGACAAGAATGGTAAACTAGCAAAAGGCACGCAGAAAAGGTCAAAAATGGAGCAATGATTAGCCAACTACGTTAGATATGGAGTTGATCTAGTTGCACAAGGCGATGATCCTTTTTATACAGGGCCATTGTTTGTTTTATGACCAAGGAGGACAAAGGTTTTCTACAATCAAGAAATCGCGAAGGGTCTTCAAGGGAGTATCTATGATCAAAATGGAAACTTGTGTCCTCAAAGGAGGTTGTGTGGTCAAATGGGAACTTCCAATGACGGAGGTTTTTGATGAGTAGTTTTAAATATTTCGAGAAGAACATGAGGACGAATCACATCTTCTAATAATAGGATGTTATTTTTGTGGGCAAAGTAGCCACATGGATTAATATTTTCTCTAACTATGAATATCGAATACTCCATGAATGACTTTCTGTTACTTACAAGGATGAGAGTCATTTTGGACTTGGGGCTATTCGGGCTCAGCATGTTGCCTCGAGGCCTGAAAATGTGATGGCTTATAAAGAACTTGCCTCAAGGGCTGAAGATGTGATGGCTTATAGAGAATTTGTCTGACTCCCGTAGATATAGGATGCTTACATATTGATGCATTTAATCTACTTAAGGCGGCCAGCATGACGATGCACGGGTCTCCGGGCCAACATGACAGGTGCATGCGTATGGTGTACAAATATGAGACATCCATTCATTCAACAGAAGCCATTCTGTTTTCAAACTAGCACCGTTTGTCCAATACTAATAGTGCTGAAGTGTTCCTAAGCATTCGGTAATAAATAGAGAATTCTGAAACTTACGAACTTACATAACACAAGAAACAAAGAACAACTCAGCAGTAACTGGTACATTGTAGGAGTTACACTACACCATGTGTCTCTATTATTGTTAATGCTTTTTTTGCCACTTGAATCAGATTTTTTCCACAGTGAAGCGTAATGTGCTATTGTATTGCTGAGCTCAAACCGTAATCAAGGAGAAACAAACCATAAACAAGGGGATTACAAACCATAAACAAGGAGATTATACAACAGAAACATCAACTCAAAACAGAAAATCAAATAATGACAAATTTGACTTCCGCTCTCAGGAGAACATTGTTGTCGAAATAAATCCATACAAAAGTTAATTCCACCTTCAAGAATTTGACTTTCTCTCAGAAGCTTGTCCTATCCCATTTTCATCTCCCACTTACGCAGAAGACCAGACTTAAAAATAACAGATATATACTCAGGTATAGCTATTATATAGGTAAAATAGTCGTTGGAGTCCTTAACACAAGGACACAATAGGGTCAACATTATTAAGACAGCCTGGGAACGTTTTTGAATGCTCCTAAAAACAATCAGCTCTTGGATCTTTGAACTTTTTTGATTTTTTATGCCTTGTGATTGAAGGAACGAGGAAAAAGTTAAGAAAAACTCAGATTCCAAGTATTCAAACTTGAGCCGAATCATTTTTTACACGGCTGCGGAAAAAATGTACATTTACATATTTATATTCATATGTTATATATATATCCTTCAAACTAGTTAGGTTTTAGTTCCTCAAAGGTCCAATTCCGACCTTACCTTGTCATAGGTTTTGGAAAGGAGACACGATTCCGAACACATCTGGACCTCTTCCTTTTGAAAACCACAACCGTATCTTTTTGTGTCTCTTCTGTATCGTCCGTTAAACTGATGACTTCATCTTTCACCTGCCATCCCATTCATCCAGCAAGAAGACAGCTCATTAGGTACCATCTTTTGTTTTCTGTTTTTTTTTTTTGTTTAAATTGAGCTTAATGTACAACAACACCAGCTTGCTGTCAGGTCAAATGGCCAACAGAAGCACACAGTAATACTTATGCTAATTAACATTAATTTATCATTTTAATGCTGTTTTTGTTTATTTAGTTTTCACAGAGAACGTAGATCTGATAAGAAAGTGATGTCAGACTACGACAAAAAGACAAGATAGAATATGACCTTACTGTTCATCACTTACAGTTTGTAGTTCAACAGATTCTCAAACTATTCATCAGTTGTTATTATGAGTGAGCTCTGAGATTGTTTTAAAAAGAGACATCCATAGTCGCCCATGGTGAACCAACTGGTGACCTGTGAATGATATCTTCTCAATACAAGGAAGCTGGGGAAATGTTAAGCATATTTTGCAAAAATATGCAAACAAACTTCACGAAGCGTCTATATCACAAAGCACAAAGTAGTGAAGTCAAAGGTATAGCCATCAATTCATAACCTAGGAAAGAATGTTTCTGTGAACACACTCGTCGCAATCCCACGAAATACCATCAGAACAGGGGACAAAAACTTCAGGCTTTCTTCAATTTGCCTGACTGTCCGTACGCTACTGCAAATGGCAGTGGGACTAAATTATGCCAAGATAAACCAACAGAAATATCACAACAACTTTCACCACAAGCCTCTGTTATCTGTACCTCCTTGCCCCGTTGACATGAGCAACCCATTGAGCCAGAAGCTTCCCAGTTACATTCCTAATTTTGTAAAGATTCGACAGCAGTTCGCACAATCTTGCAGCAACATATGATGATAATATTACTGCCCTTTAAGGCGTTAATATACTATTGACAGCACCAGAAAAAACTTATGTTTCATTATGGTCTTGTACAGTTTTGTGAGTAACAATACATCTAGTTACTCACAAAACTGTACAATTACTGATAAAATGTGAGTAAACGTCCATACTTTAATTCACCTGCGATGCTTTTGAATTTGAAGCTCTTTACATTAATGTAGCATCTGAAATGCTCACTAAAACCATAGTGAAATTACATGGCAATTGCACTATCACAATTTACACTCATTACATGGCTAATCGTAGAGTTTTGTGAGTAACCGTACGTACGTTTACTCAAAAAATTGTCCATATTGTACAATTACTCACGTTTTACCCAGAAAACAAGAGGGTAAATTTTGATAGTGTAATACATTCTCAGATAGTATTGTACAACCGAAGCCTGTATTTTGGTGAATTCTCAGATTCCCATAAACAACTACACTATGGATCGCTATTAGCCTTAAGAAATAATTGGTCTGAAGACAGTTTTAGTGTTAATAATCTTAATTCCAGTGCAAATGATGTGGACAATTTTGAACCGCTTAAATGCGATTTTGTGGTCACAGGACAAAAATTACCGGGACCGAATTAATGTTAATATCGCTAACAGTGATTCACAGTGTACTATAACCCTCCTGAAACAAGCTCGCAAAATTTTGTGAGCTGTAAACAGAGCGAAGTGAAAGATAGGAGAAAGAAAACGTTACATGCCTGACAATTTGTGGCGTCCTTCACCTCAGAAAATAAAAATGATGGGGGCACACATAGAAAGAACTTTCATTTTCAGCCCAACCAATCACAGATGAAGCAGGACAAGGAGAGCGTAATTGAAGGTAAAATTTTTACAAATGTTACAAAAGAAAAAAAATGGACATACTATTGCAAATACATCCCATGGTCAATTATTTCACTTTAGCCTTCCTACACCAGCGAAAGTAAAACGGGCACATAAAGAAGGAGAGACTCTAATTTGATTTCCTTAAAAAAAACAAAAGTCAAAAATGTCAGAAACACGAATGAATCTGACTGATGTTGCCTTCGTAAGTCATAGCAGAGATGTCTAAAATTAATAATGTCAAGTTGAGACACGTGATGTTTGCGAATAGATGATGACAAGTTTGAACTCACCATCCAATGCAATATGGGTTCACGTGACATCCTCAAAATAGGGTCATCTTTCGAATGGTACTCTGGTATAGGAACGTTTAGCATTGACGCTAACTTTCCCATGACATCATCAATACGGGCACAAATTTTTAAATCGGCAAAACGATCTTGCGACGTCCATTGAAGGTTCACAATTGCCATTTTTTTCCCTAACCTTGGGAGCTTATTAGCAGGAGGAACCTGCAATACCACAAACATCAGCAGTCAGCCCACAACATTCGGAAACAGTACTTGTTCGCAGTTTAAAACAAGAAGATGACAGGAGAAAAGATGGAAAGTCCTTCCAGATACAATGGAAAAAAACATAACCCTTTCAAAAAGAGCTGCATTTGAATTTCCATCATACACAAAGGACGTTTTTGTTTGCAAAAAAATCCGAAAAACCTAACACTTAGTGGCTATACCGAAATGTTCTCAGCAATACATCATTTTGCAGAGAAAAGTCACTTAAGGTCTGCAACTCTGTGGAAATTTCCATAGATTTAAAGTGCCTTAAGATTAAATCAAATTGCTTTCATGCAACAAAACACAAATCCTACAATCGGAGATGCTTACTGATTCAAATAGTAACAATAAAAAAAAGAGCCATAAATTTCCACTGCCGCTAGTCACTGACGAGAATTTCATTACAATAGAAGTCTGGGTGTGATGAAAAGAGCTAATTAACAAACACCCAAAAAAAATTGTCTGCAATTCTCCCGCGAGAATTTACCAGTTAGAAATGCAAAATCAGATGAATCATTAATCACATGAAAAAAAACATTCCGTGAATTAGTCAAGAATATGACTTTTAGACCTTTCTGATTAGTCAGTTAGCTCTCAGAAATTACTCATCGTCTTTCGAACCACATTCGAACAAGAGAGTCCACCAAAGGTTTGTGACGGAGGGGCACAGGAAATCTACTCGCAAAAGGGTCATCTTAATCCTTGTTTTAAACCGCATAGGACCTTCTCCTTCCCATAAGATCACCAGGGAACATACCTTTCCATAAAAAAGTGGGTTTAGATAAGTTTCTCAGAAGACAAAGGATACCCCTACAAGAGAATCACCAGAGTCTGTATTTTAAGACGATGTTGGGACTTCTTCCCACAAAAGAATAATCCTAGGAAACCGTGTTTCCGTGCACAGGGAATCTTCCTAAAAAAGAAACACTGTTGTTGCATTTCTTTCCACAAATAGGCCTAAAACGTTGTTTGACAGGGAATGTTCCTATGAGAAGGCCACCTGTGTCTAAAACCACGTGGCATTTATTTCCGCAAAAGGGTCGCCATGCTTTGAGTCTGAGAACAACGGGATACCATTCCACAAGGTGTGCTTTTAGATATTTTTAAAGTTCCTACCTGAGAACACGAGAAATTTATTCCAACCAAAAAACCAGCCAAAAGCTGTGTAAACCAGAAAGGCTCTTCCCATAAAAGGGTCACAGAAGTGCGTTTACGAGCCCAACATTTCTTCCCACAGGAGGTTCGGGCTAGAACTGTGTCTGAGAGCACAGGGAATTTTCCTCACCCAGGTCTATGTATGAGAATTTGGGTCATTTTTTCTAAAAGGGGTTCAGCAAAAGTCTGGGAAAAGGATAGAGATGTTCTTGATAAAATTTCATTATGCCAAATGATAAAATAAACTAATAAATGATTATCACAACTCACACGTCCTCTAGCCTTTTCAGGTTTCCAAAACTCGTAGGTATGGTGCCCATCAAATTGTTAGACGATAAATTTCTGAAACAACACGGGAACATAAGGATGGGAGTGTAAGGAGCAAAGTTTAAATTTTTCCTCCTTTAACATTGATCAATATTTTTAAACATTTCAACTTCAAAAATGCCATAAAGTCATTGGTTATTGCATTGTTGCTTCAAAGTCATTGGTCAATGCAGCATCAGTTATCTCTTAAATCAATTGAAAAAACAAAATCAACTTACATAATTCTCAACCTGTTAAGGTTGCCTATATCCAGAGGTAGGGTCTCGTTGAAGTTGTTCTCATCTAAATACCTGACGCATCCATTTGCAAAAGTCATTTCACCTCATAAACACTAATAAACCTCACCTCAGACTGGCACAGGACTTGATCCCTGGCAAAAATGTGAAGATAGGATTTTACAAACCGTCTGACAACGTAGACACACAAATCGATATTTTTTGACAGAAATAAAGTAAAGAATGCGTATCAAGCAAAAATAATATTAGAGCATATGCAAAACTTACAGCTCTTGGAGCCTTGATAGACTCATCAAAACAGAGGGGATGGAACCTATCAGGTTGTTATTGGAAAGGCGCCTGTCCAAAAAACAAGTAAATTAAGCAAAGCATAGTACGATTAACATTTAGATCACATAGAGTAGGGCAGTCCTCCTATGTCACTACAACCAGAGGTGGCTAGACTTTCCTAGTAAGTTTTATATGGTATGGTTTGTATGATTTATTTTTAAAAGAAACCATTGTTTGCTAAGCGAAGAGTTACATATGAAGCGATACAAGGTGTCAGTTCTTCATCTAGACATCCCAAAACGTATAACTAATCTCTAGATGGCTATTTGACATTCCCATGTGACCCAAAGTCCATTGCCAAGTCACAATACTATGTTTTTTTCTCTTAAAGGAAATAAGAACCAACTCACAACACTTTGAGACTTGTCAAGTTTTGAACTGCTGTGGGAATTCCACCTGTTAATTGATTGTCCGTAAGATTCCTGTCATAAACCAGAAAACCATACACATTGTTTCATGCACGTTCTCTTGCTTTTTCATTCAGTGTCAAAGATGAGTTATTCATTTGATCTCTTTCTAATTCTAATTTTCATCTTATCTAGAATGGACCATATTGTTACTTGGAACTTTGTCCCTTTGTGTTTTGGGGGTAATATCCACTCTAAACTGTCAAAGATTATCGTCCAACAGCGATTAACACGTTTTTTGTGTTTACATGCATTGTATAGAGGGATCATGTTGTTTTCAATGTCTGTTTCATAAAAATTCATTGTGAATCCACAATTGTACGGCTGAAACAGCCCCAGAGTATGGAATCGCATATTAGCTGGGATTTTGCTTTTAGATGGTTTCACCGTAATAGACGAAGATTAGCCTTTGCCCATTAGGGGCTTCCTTTGTCATTATTGTTGTGTACGCAGTCGATCCCATACTCACTTGTTCCTCTCTTGGCATCATTATTAGTGCAAAAACTACGCTATATTGACAACTCTCTATCACAAACTTAGTTGAATTAGAAGAGGCATCCTCGTTCCCAGAGATCGGCCAAACCCCACACTAAAAATGAATTTACAAATACACATTACATACATCCTTCTCAAACACAGGATGGTTGATTGCTCTTTACAGTTATGGTACGTAGCCCCGAAGGGCATGACCAAGGGAAAATCATGTGCTATGTCGGTCCATAGTAGAAAGGATTCTACACCCCACGCTTGCTATTCGGCTGGATATTGCAGTGGTCGCTGGCTGATTTAGCCGATTCGTTCAGCGGATGACGAATGCTTACCTTCAAGAGGCCAAGCGGCTATTACATTAACTTAAAGGAATGAATTCTCTCTCCCTTACTCCGGTGCCCCTTTTCCCGTCCTCACCAGCAATTGAGACAGCGATTGAGGGGGAGATTTTGATACCCGCCGCTCCACCCCGGGCGTTTGCTTCTCTTTGAATAGCATTTTCTTCTCTTGGTCATTTCAAAAGCAACCTACCGTGGCTTTTTCATTAACGGCGACGAAATACATGGCGGCTAGAGAGGTCACTAAGGAAGCAAGTTGGCTTCTAACCCTTCCCCTTAATCTTCACATTTCCCAGTCTCAACTGCCTATCATTTCCACCGACATGCAGGCGCCCACGCCCTTCACCACAATCAGTTCCATCATCGCGGTACGGAACACATCGACATTGAATACTATTTTACTCGGAAAACAATTAAGGAAGGATCCTCAGCTCCTCCGTTGCCCCGCCTGCCGCCAAGTGGCCGGCCATCTCATGAAAGGGCTCCATCGACCTCACGTCAAGTCTCTTCGGCGGGTCTTCAGAAGTTAAAATTGGGGGCAACGCTACTTGGAACTTTGTCCCTTTATGTCTCGCAGCTTAACTTCCTCTATTTATTTTCACTATACTTCCGTTCTTCTCTGTACATTTTCCTCTCTCCCTTACCTATCGTAAGCATTTGTTTTTCATTCCTGCTGGCAATATGTAATCTCTGCAGGAATTATTGTTTTTGTTTTTTCTCTGACGGCAGACTCTAACTGCAATTGGAATCACCTTTTTATTCAGTAGTAAACAGTAAACTTATAGCTGCGATATTTCTTTTTGTCCTTTTGGACTCTTCTTTCGCACTGACGACAACACTAGAATAGTGTATTTTTGTCTTTTTGTGTAGATTCTTATCTTGATTTTCACGTTCTTTTGCAGGCAGTCATCTAGTCCTTAGCACACAATTAACAGTGTTAATGTTCTACGCCTACAAAAAGATGAGACCCTGTCTCAAAACAATCACTTCAATATGGAAACTCTGCCTTTGTCTTTCCTTGTCTATTGTCTATATCATGAGTGATCTATTACCTTCAGCTATACATTCTGATTCCAAATATTCCTTCTGTTTTTTTGGCGTCAACATAAAGAGTATTATTCACCACATAAAATTGCATTATTATGCTAAGAAAAGTTATCTTGTACTGTAATTAAAAAATCGAAAAGACTGTAATAGTCTTGCAAATGCGTGTGAGGGAAATTCTAGGTAGAAATGATAGAGCAAACGAGGAGCACCATGTTAAAGTATTATAAAAAAGTTGATCTATTTAACTCATATTCAGGAGTCATAAGCTCATGTATTTATCCTATATTAAATAACTCCAACATATCAAATTTAGAGGTGAATTTAAGAAAAAACAGTTTTTTATGTTCACGCGATTATATCGATTTAAAAAACGTGCACACCTACAGCTCATAAGCAAGATCCGTTTTAAACCAAAAATGCCTGTAAATTAGCCTTGAACAATTGTTCCTAGCAGATTGTCTAAAACCCATGTAGTTGGGATCTATATCGCCAGTCTAAAAGCCAAAAAAGAGAAATTGTTAAAATATGGATCGTCATTTGATCAATTATAGTTTTTTCATTAGAGTCATTAGAAAACAGTTTTTTCAGCTTACAATGATATAAGGTTCCGCAAGTTTCCAATGGACGTGGGAATCGTTCCAGTGAATTCATTGAAAGATAAATCCCTGCGAAAAATACAGCCTCAATCATGTAAGGTGATTACACAAAACTTTTCAAGAACAGTAAGTTTCCACTCTTTTTGAAACCAATTTTATTTGCATGTTTACCATCAATAACAACAGTAGTCTGTTACAGTTTAACCAAAAAATATATGCTGTCAAGTATCCTATTGACCAGAACACACTTAATCCTTTCCAGTGTGTGTGCAAGTGCATTTGTTTCACTTACAGTTCTCGAAGTGAATCCAAACGGGTTATGGCTTCTGAAATGGTCCCCCCACGCAATTTACTTGATAATAACCTGCATTGTGAAATAAGAACCGTAAGCTTTTCGTGTGTGCATATAAGATCAAGCTCTCCAATGGGAGTAATTTTTTTTTTATCTAAAGATTGCATTTTTAAAGGAAACGTGGTGTCACAACAACCTTTGGTTTTCCTCGATTTACATAAAAAATCTCATATCCTTGAGCATTTAAAGCGATTTAGCAAGCATGTTGTATAGCTTGTTCTGATGTCTGCTTTTGTTATGTTTGAAAAACGTTTGGATAGTCTAAACTGAAAAGTCAAAGTCCAAATCGACTGTTTTTTTTTGTTTATTGGCCCTGAAAAAATAAAATAAACTCACAGCAAAACATGTTCTTATTCTCCCGTTGACAGTCTCCTCACACAATCTTATAAATTTGAAAATAGTCAATTTTGACATTCTTTGGTTTCTTTCTTTTCAAAAAACTAAAACGTGTGGTTTTGCATTCATTTAAAAAAAAATAGATTCCTAAACCTTTCAATGAAGAAAATGTTTCATTCAATTTTTGTTTTGAAACGTATACTTAATAACAGTGTGAAGAGGGGTCAGATATGCTGCCACACAGATGAATACCCGGGCTAGCCAGTGTTAAAACACACTGAATCTCTTCAGCCAAGGTATTTAATGATTTTTCTGGCCTTTTTCTGGGTTTGCTGGCTTTCAATGATTGATAGGTCTATTATTTTCGATTTAAAGTTTTCAAAGTTCTTGGGTCATAACATTCTGATGGCCCTCTAAAACTACCAATTGACACAAATATTGACATTTACATTCATAATTCATCTATACATCTCACTGTGTGCTAAAAACATATGCGTAGTTATACTCATGTGTATACATCGGCACATACAACGAACTGCTTAAAATATTGTTGGCATCGGAATCCACCCAACTATCCGAAACGCATGTCCTTCTGTTACAGTGAGGAACACAAGATTACCGGTTTATGACTTCAGAATTTGTTACAGAATGTTCAGGGATGAAGACATACAATTTGGTTACAACCTTGTTCTCGCACACCACGTTTGTCCATCGGCATACATCCGACAACACCCCCCATGTTGAAAGGGCACCTGTTGCATCATTCAATCCTGCTTTGAACTCAAGCAGGATGCCGCCTGGACTCAAATCAACAAACGATAGACAATATCAATTGCTGGAACTCTTGTTTTTCATAAGCGTTACATTATTTTACTATTTGAATAATAGTGGTAAAAGAGTTGTATACACAAGCGGTCTTTCAATAAGTTTTATATCCTGCTGCTAATCGTGAGTGCATCAAAGGATGTAAAGGACAGGATTCCAAGGAAAAACGCTCCATAAACAAACTAGGGTTCTATGCTTTCATAACTTTGAAGCTCCATAATTGTATCAATACGTAACATTTTGGATTTTGTTTCTTTTTGCTGTCGCTCTTTTGTCCGTAGTATACTCGCAAAAAATCAGAATTTTCCACATTATATTTTTGTGCCTAGTTACCATAATCTTTTACGCGACCCGTCATTTTCTGATAAAGACGCTTTTTCAAAAATTCAACGAACCTGCTTTACAAACTCGATCAGATTTTTTATTTTGGTTATGTAAAACCTTTTCTCTGCACTATGATAGTTTCAGTATTTTCGTTAACTCTTTTTAACACTTGAAAGTTTAAAAACATGATAAAAAACTGTTTTTCTCTTCTAAGAAACTCTCGGAACACTTAACTTATTGCAGTATTTTTTTTTGCGATGGCGTACTATATGTTTACTTGCTATCTGCCAAGTATTGACCATAATTTAATGTTGGTTGGGTCATTTTGTTATCTAATTTCCAAAAGCTATATCTAATCGGTTTTTGGGGGAAAAATCTGATTCTTTTGTTACAAGTGCTTTGGTTTGTCTTCGATCATGTCGCCAAATTTGGTAAATACCGACGGAAACATGGCATGGCGCAAAACAGACTGACTCGCCTTTCAATTCCAACTCCAGTGATAAAGAGTCGATGTTACGATTTACAATTATTGAATCTATGTTTACGTAACGTTGGTTTGTTTTTAGTGTGGTTTAGTTTTAGTCTCGCGTCACTTCGCGTATGTAGTTTGGTTTCATTTAGTACTCCGTACGTCGGTTTGCGGATTCCGTTTTGTTTCGTTTAGTTTGATGTATTATTTCGTGCGTGTACTTTTCACGTGTACACAATTACATTTGTTTTGTTTCGTTTCGGTTAAGTTCTAGATTTGTACTTCGGGAAGTTTCATTTCGCGCGACGTACACCTAGTATGTTCGTTTTGCATAAGTTAAGTTTGTCGTACAGGACTGTCAGTTTGGTTTCTAGTAGTTTCATTTTGTTTTGTACCACATTTACGTCTAAGTACATTTAGACACTTCTAGAGTTAATGTTCTAGATTGTTTCCACGACTTAGTTTAAAAGCCATCGTGTGAGTTAAAAATAATAATTAGGAATTAATCAAGAGTCAATTAAGGAGGAATAAGTTAAGAGAAGTGTAATGTTTAAGGATTGAGTTAATATGAGCTTATTTTATTGAGTATTCAATTTCTCTCTATCTTGGATTATGCGCTTTCGATGTGTTGTAGTGTTTGATTTCATTTTAATATCGCTTCCGCATTAAGACATTTAAGTATTTGTGAGCGCATTCCGATTGACTCTTATTCCTATCATTTGGTATCGGAGCAGTGTTTATTTAGATTGGAGTTAAGATTTGATTAAGAGTTTATAAGTGATGGTGGAGGAATACTCCGCAAAGAGAGAAGACATTGAAGTCACTTTTGGAGTTGGAGAATCGGAGATGCTATCAATGGCGAAAGAGAGTCTCACAATTCAGTTTGATCCAACGACTATGGAGGAACTTTACGAATTTCTAAAGGCAAAAAAAGAAGGACAATCTTTCGGTAAAACACATACCTTTGGGGGCAATTCAGATGATGAGAGTTCTAAGAAAAGTAAAAAGGGCAAAATGAAAATACTTTTTTATCATGATGATGATGAGTCGAGGTCAGATGAAGAGTCAGATTATAAGGTGTCGTCTAAGTCTATCATGCTTAATGGAAATAATTATCCTGTATGGAAGAGATATATTCAGGGAACTTTTACTCCAAAGAAATTGTGGAAATTACTTACAGGAGAAGAGAAAAGACCATTAGATGAAAAAGGAAGGAGAAAGTGGGATACTAAAGATATGGCAGCAATGACTACATTACTTCAGAGTAGTAGTCGTTCGGTTCATGAGCATATGTGAACTCATAATACTACTCATGCTTGTTGGACCCATCTTCAAAATTTGTCTAAAAAAGGATTTGCAACTAAGTCTAATTATGTATTTCATGACTTTATTCAGTTTAGGATGAAGGGTAATGAGTCGATTGATGATGCTCTAAAAAGATTTAATGTTTTGATAGAGAAGTTGAATAGCGCAGGAAAGTTTCCTCCTGAAGATGAAAAGTATTCGTTTTTCTAAATGGATTACCACCTAAGTTTGATGTCACAGTAGAAGTTATAAGATCTACAGAGGATCCTACTTTTGATTTTGCTATTAAACTTCTTAAAGGTGCAGAGAAGAGTAAAGAGAAAGAGAGTAGAGGATTTGGAAATAGTAATGTAAACCTCACTGACACGTCTGAGGTATACTATCTACGTGGTCGTGGAGGTAGAGGAAGGTTTAAATCAAGAGGGGGTAGAAACAATTTTGAGTATTCAAGATTTGGAAGAGGTTGTATCGATCAAGGTGATATAAGTCATATTACTTCTTATAAGTGTAATAAGAAAGGACATATGGCTACTAACTGTCCAGATAGGGAAAAGCAATGCAATATTTGTCAGAAATGGGTACATGTTAGTGCTCAGTGTTTTCAACGAAATGGAGGAAAATCATTTTACTACTCAGAAAGAGGAAGAGGTCGAAGTGGACAACGAGCACGAGGTCGTGGAAGATTTGGACAATCACGTGGAGGAGGACACCAAACCCACTATTCAGATTTTAATGACGATTAAGGCGATAAGTCTCTAAACTTTTATATCATGATGAAAGAAGATAGAAATGTTGTTGTCAATTCTGCAAATTATGCATGTGGGAGTCAAAGTTTTAAAGATTGGATAGTTGAGTAAGGAGCAACTCATCATGTTTGTAGTGATATTAGTTTGTTTACAGATTTGAGAAAGATTACAGTTCTTAAGACTGTTATGGTTGCTAGTGGACATATTGTCTAGATAGATATAGTGGGATTGTCAAATTAGATTTACCAGTCAAGAATGTGAATGGTCAAGTTATTGTAAGGAAAGTGAATTTGAATAATACTTTGTATTTTCCTGATGGAGTTGTAAACCTTGTTAGTGTTCCCCAGATACAAAAGAATGGTGGTATAGTAACCTCATTTGAAAATGGAATAATAGTTTTTGAAATCTGTGGTCTCAATTGACCCACAGAATGAGCAGCCTATGTAAAGCCTCTAGGAAAATATTTGCCCCTTCCACTTTCCTAATAAATAAGTGCCGCCCAGGCATACAAATATTCTGACCACCCTCACCACTGTGAGGACAAGACTCCCTTGAGTCAAACGCAAAAAAAATCATTGAATTTGCTCCTCGAGCAGAAAGTTATGGCTGGTCAAAGATGACCTTTATAGTTACAAGCTCTCTTAGAGAGAGGTACCTAAATATCACTAAGTCTTGGTCTGCCTACTCACCACTACCAACTACTAAACCCTTGTCCAATAAGAACACTATATAGTACAAGAAGGTACAATAGGAGACGTACTTATTGTACGACCATTGTACGACATGGTCTACAAGGTGACACTAGTCAAATCGAGAGCCATGGTTCCTCCTCCCATCTTCTCCGGTATCAAATATTGTGGCGCCACCTGGCACCGCGTGACTCTATCTCCAAATGACGCCAAAAGCGCACTTCGCGTGGCGGCTACAATGCCGGCCGTCCGATCAAAACATATTTTACATGGTTCAGATTTGCGTACATGCATGAATTGCTCCTTTTGGTTAGTCTGTTGTTAATTAGCTGTTGCGTTAATATTTAAATATCTTTGAAACCAGTTACGTGTATCGTTTCGATAACTCCCTAGTGGATAAGGCTTACGCCTACATACGAGTTAACAGACCTGGGTTCAAATCTGGACTTAGGCAATATTTTAGTAAAATATCCTTTCTTCAAAATCTGTCACTTTCTAAATATAGCGGCAGCCATGGCGTGCCTTCGATCCTCACTCTCTTTCTTTAAAGTAAAACTAAAATAGAGAAGTGAACTATTAATTACCTCTTTTCAACACTCCCCTTAATTCCTAGTCACTTTTTAATTTTAATCCATATTTTTCTCTGCAATAAATCAACTTAGGGGAAGGCACTAGTTTTATCATCAGGTATGCAGTCATTTCTCTATCAGTTTTATGAACCAGTTTAATAGTTTTATTTTCAACCTTCTCTCTGACAAAGCTTAGTCTAATATCCATATGCTTAGCTTTGAAGTAAAGTTTCGGATTAGCTGCAATAGAGATAACAACTTGATTATCACAAAAAACATTTTGAGTTCCAAACTTCATGAACCCAAGTTATTTAAGAAGAGATTTAACCCACATTAATTCTTTGGTGGCAGCACAGGAAGCCATGTATTCAGCCTCCATAGTGGACTGAGCAACTACTTTTTGTTGCTTGTTACTCTAACAACATGCACTGGATGCAATTTTCAACACATATCCAGTCGTACACCGCCTTAAAGGCACATCTCCATAACTGGCATCACTCCAGGTTGTGATGTGAGTGTGCTCCCCTCCCAAATGCAACGATAATTCCCTTGTTCCCACGAGATACCTCATCACCCTTTTGGCAGCCTCCCAGTCTCTCTTTCTTGGTTCATTTAGACTTCTACCAAAGACACCTACAGCTGCAGCTATATCTGGACGGGTACATTTCATAAAATAAATTAAACTGCCTACAATCTGCCGATAAGGGATATTTTCCATAAATTTTCTTTCTATCTCATCCATCTCATCATTAATGATCAATATTCCTCTCTCTTCACTCCCCTCAGACACTTTTTCAAATCCATAAGAGTAGTACATCCGATTGCTTTCTCCATTTGAAATTTTTCTAGCATATTACCAATTGCTTCTTTCTGAGTGAGTCTTATAATCCTATTCCCTCTATCTCTCTCCATTTGAATTCCCAAAATATACTTTGCTTTGCCGAGATCTTTCATATCAAAACTGCTTTGTAGATCCCGTTCTAGTTTGTTAATTTTATCTAAGGACTTGCTTAAGACCAACAAATCATCCACATAAATAGCAATAAATATCACTCCATTCTCATCCTCAAATAAATATATAGAGTGATCTGAACTAATTCTGATATACCCCAAACCGGTCAGAAATTTGTCTAGCTTTATATTCCATTGTCGTGGGGCTTGCTTAAGCCCATAGAGTGATTTTATCAGTTTACAAACCTTGCTTTCTTTCCCACTTTCCACGAATCCTTTCGGTTGCCTCATGTGGATTTTTTCTTCCAACTCTCCGTGCAAAAATGTCGTTTTAATATCCATCTGGTGTATTTCCATATCCTGTGCTGCGGCTATACTTAAAAGCGGCTATACTTAAAAGGATTATAACAGAAAGAAATCTGAGTACAGGTGCAAAGGTTTCTTCGTAGTCTACCCCTTCTTTCAGAGTATAACCTTTTGCAACTAACCTAGCTTTGAACCTCTCAATGGTATTATCGGGGTTTAATTTAAGTTTAAAAACCCACTTACATCCGATCGGTTTTTGGTCCAGTGGACAATCTACCAACTCCCATGTATTGGCTTCCATGATAGAGGCCATTTCTTCATTTATAGGTGTGATCCACCGGCTTCTTTCTGGGGTGTTTATGGCCTCTAAGTATGTCTGAGGTTCATTCGGGTGAGACATCTTTGTGAGTTGGTTATTTACTTGTATTTCTTGAAGCCGTTTACTACTTCTTCTTCCCCTATTCAAAATCGGAAGCCGGTATGGAAGGCATCCTTGGGTTTCGTTTAGGAAGATTTTCAGCTCCCCTATCTTCCAATTCCGATGTCTCATCAAAATCCTCATCGGTTTCCACTTCGTATTGTTGCGTTCCCATAGATGTTGTCCTTTCCTCCTCCTTTGGTAGATCTCTAGATTTTCGTTTTTCTTCATCTTCCTTCTCTTCATTTTCAAAGTCAAAGTCAGAAAACTGATCCGTTTCAAATCTGATTTTGACTTCTTTATTATATTTGAATGGATCAATGGACTTCATTTCATTCATCACCACTATGTGTTTTACCAAAATTATATCTCTATTTTTCAAGTCATACACCCGGTATCCTTTTGTGCTCTCATCATATCCTACAAGATATCATGGTTTCCCTCTTCCCTTTAACTTCCCTTTAGTCTTATCGGAATCCAAACTATAAACTTGACTTCCGAACACTCTCAAACTAGACAAATCAGGCTTTCTTCCTATCCACCTCTCATACACAGTTTCCTCCTTATTTGCTGAAGTTAGGACTCTATTTTTGATGAAATTAGCATAGTTCATAGATTCAGCCCAAAACTGCAACCCTATCCTCTTGTCACTTAACATACTTCTGGACATATCTCCTAAAGTTCTATTCACTCTTTTTGCTACTCCATTTTGTTCTAGATTATAGGGAACAGTTTTCTCATGATGAATTCCTTCTTCTTTAAGATATTTTTCAAATTCCCTTGAGGTGTATTCTTTCCCATTATCACTTCTTATCTCTTTTATTGAGGTTTCATGTAGCTTTTCACTCCATACTTTATACTCTTTGAAACATCTGAATACCTCTGACTTATGTCTGATAAAGTATACCTTCGTGTATCTAGACCAATCATCTGTGATAGTTAACATCCATCTCTTCCCCCCATGTGAAGCATACCTAGCTGGTCCCCAAACATCAGTGTGAACTAGATCTAATACTTTCTCTCTCCTGAATGTGGTTGCCTTTGGAAATGGAAGTCTATGAATCTTCCCTTGGGCACCTCCACTACAATCATCAAAGGTCTCATCATCCTCAAAAGTAATACCCTCCACTATTCCCTTTTTCTTCATTTTCTTTAATCTATCTAGATGCACATGCCCCAACCTTTTATGCCAAAGCATCATCTCACTTGCACACGAGTAGAGAACACTCTTTTCATTGCAAAGAACAATTCTGAACATTCGTTGACTGCCCTTCTCAGCTATGAATTAAACCTCATCAAAGCTTGCTGTGAAGATTCATTTCTTAGTTCATGTTTCAAACTCCTTTTTATCTAGGACAGCTGTTGAGACTAGGTTCTTGCTAAGCTGTGGAATGTAAAGAACGTCTAAGAGTGTTACGATTGAGGCCTTTCCATCAACTAGAATCTTCAAGTCAACAGTTCCAACAAGACTTGTGGTTTTTACTCTACCATCTCCGTACTCTATCTCAACTATTGGGATCTTTCTTTGTTTAGTGAACCACCGCTTATCTTTGCACATATGCATTTAAGCCCCTGAGTCTATGATCCACCCATCCTCAGGTGGATCCCTCTTACCTTCGAAAGCACACTTTTGTCTCCGTAGAATGTCGACATGTTTTTCAGTGTTTTTCGGATTAAGAAGAAGCTCCTCAAGCTCCTCTTCTGGTTCAATTTTTTCTTCCACTTCCTCATCATGAACTTGAGTCAGGAAATCCTTTTTCTTTCCTCCATTGCTTGAGGTTCCTTGACCATCTTTCAGTCGAAGATCTGCAAGTTTGACACAATCTGCCATATAGTGTCCTGGTTTTTTGCAGAAGTGACATAATCCTCCTCGAGAAGTTCCTCTCCCCTGTCTATCAAATCTGCCACCTCCTTGTCCTCTTCCACCAAAGTTTCGATAGGGATCTTTCCCTCTCTCCTCATCACGGTTCCGCCAATCAGCTCTTACAGACAATGCTTGAACACTTAGACTCCCTCTCCTAAGCTCTATGGTGCTTTCTTTCACTAAAATCATTCCCACTGTGTCATCCCGATTCCAATTGCTATCTCCTATGTCCTGCAATCGGTTAATGATATTCTCATACTCTTCAGGTAGTTTCATCATTAATGTGTTCACTCTTTGTCTCTCAGACCATGAGTTACCTGCACTCTCTAACTCTCCAAATAATGCTCCTAAATCATTGCAATAATTATTCATACATCCTCTTTTATAAGTATAAGCTGCAATCTTATTTTCCGCCAACTGTTGTTGCTGCAATGATCCACTCATATATTTTTTAACTAGTGATATACAAATCTGAGATGAAGATTTGACATGCATAAGAGGGATGACAATGCCCTTTGCTACACTTTTAAGAATTAAGAGCTTAGCAACCTTGTCTTTGTAGTTCCACTTTTCATACTCTGATCTTTCGGTCTGAACCCTTGTCGCTGTTGTTGTTGGTGCTGCTGCCGGTATCGCCTTCGACAATGGTGTCACTTGACTTGCAACTCCTCCCTTTTCTCTTTCCATGACAATCTCCTCTCTTTCCTCCTCTTCATCCTCGGTGATGGTGGCAGCTGTTCTACCAACTGTAGAGGCGGAGGTGCAAGAAAAATGTGTCCTTCGAAACCCACGTGGAGGTGGGCATCGAATTTGTCCAGACACTATGCCCCATAGATGCTTCTCAAATAGTTCTCCCTCCATCATCATTTCCCAATAAAAAAAGTTTGATCCATCAAATATGGGCACCCTAGAGGGTGGGCCCATAACCTAAAATTTTGTGGTCTCCATTGACCCACAGAATGAGCAACCTATGTAAAGCCTCAAGGATAATATTTGCCCCTTCCACTTTCCCACTGAATAAGTGCCGCCCAGGCACACAAATATTCTGACCACCCTCGCCCTTGTGAGGACAAGACTCCCTTAAGTCAAACGCAAAAAGAATCACAGAATTTTCTCCCCTGAGCAGTAAGTTATGGCTGTTCAAAGATGACCTTTATAGTTACCAGCTCTCTTAGAGAGAGGTACCTAAATATCACTAAGTCTTGGTGTGCCTACTCACGACTACTATTCCAATAGGAACACTATATAGTACAAGAAGGTACAGTAGGAGATGTACTTATTGTATGGCCATTGTACCACATGGTCTACAAGGTGACACTTGTCAAATCGGGAGCCATGGTTCCTCCTTCCATCTTCTCCGGTATCAAATAATGTGGCGCCACGTGGCACCGCGTGACGCTATCTCCAAAATGACGCCAAAAGCTCACTTCGCGTGGCGGCTACAATGTCGGCCGTCCAATCAAAACATATTTTACACGGTTCAGATTGGCGTACATGCATGAATTGCTCCTTTTGGTTAGTCTGTTGTTAATTAGCTGTTGCGTTAATGTTTATATATTTTTGAAACCCGTTACATGTATCGTTTCGATAACTCGCTAGTGGATAAGCCTTATTTCTACATACTAGTTAACACACTTAGGTTCAAATCTGGACTTAGGCAATATTTTAGTAAAATATCCTCTACTTCAAAATCTGGCACTTTCTTAATATGGTGGACTTAGGCAATATTTTAGTAAAATATCCTCTACTTCAAAATCTGCCACTTTCTTAATATGGCGGCAGCCATGGCGTGCCTTTGATCCTCACTCTCTTTCTTTAAAGTAAAACTAAAATAGAGAAGTGAACTATTAATTACCTGTTTTCAACAGTTTTCGAAGATAGATAAGGAAATCAATTTGGAGAAGGTTATGTAATTGATTGTTTGCAAAGTAAGTCAAAATGGATTAGACCACAGAAAGATCAAAGTTTAGTAATTTCAGTGAATGCTGTAAGTTCTGAAAGAGGGGATCTAAGTTTATGGTGCCATAGACTTTGTCATAATTCTGAGTCTAATTTAAAGAATATGATGCAGAAAGAGGGTAAAGAGGGTATAGACTATACAGAAACATATGCACCTCTAGTGAAGTTTGATAGTTGAAGGATGATTATTGCGATTGCTGCTGCTAAGAGAAAGCATATCCTATCCTCTACTTCAAAATCTGCCACTTTCTAAATATGGCGGCAGCCATGGCGTGCCTTTGATCCTCACTCTCTTTCTTTAAAGTAAAACTAAAATAGAGAACTGAACTATTAATTACCTCTTTTCAACAGTTTTCGAAGATAGAGAAGGAAATCAATTTGGAGAAGGTTATGTAATTGATTGTTTGCAAAGTAAGTTAAAATGGATAAGACCACAGAAAGATCAAAGTTCAGTAATTTCAGTCAATGCTGTAAGTTCGGAAAGAGGGGATCTAAGTTTATGGCATCATAGACTTTGTCATACTTCTGAGTCTAATATAAAGAATATGAGGCAGAAAGAGGGTAAAGAGGGTATAGACTATACAAAAACATATGCACCTGTAGTGAAGTTTGATAGTTTAAGGATGATTATTGCGATTGCTGTTGCTAAGATAAAGCATATCTACCGAATGGATGTGGAAAGTGCTTTTCTAAATGGAGAATTGGTAGAAGAAGTATATATGAAGATTCTAGAAGGAGTTTCGGGCAAACCTGGACATGTGTGGAAGTCGCCCTATAGACTTAAGCAAGCACCAAGGACTTGGTATACTTGTCTTCATAAGGTACTTTTGGATATTGGTTTTGTTCGTACATTTTTAGATTAAGGTGTTTATGTCAAAGGAGAAGGAGTTGATTAGATTATATTTAGTGTGTATGTTTATGATTCTATTATGATTTCAGATAGTCTTGATAGGATCCAGGATTTGAAATATTTTCTTAGTAAATTCTTCAAAGTTACAGACTTAGGAGAAGCTAGATACATTATTGGTATTGAGGTGATAAGAGATGAGTTTGGTTCCTTGAAACTTAGTTAGGAACAATATTGTAAGGATTTCTTAGTTAGGTTTTCTATGTTGAATGCTAAGCCTTTAAGTACACCTTTGGATCCTAGAGTTCAGTTGAGTAAAGCAGAAAGTGAGCCAACAATTGATGTACTTTATAGAGAAGCAGTTAGTTGTTTGATTTATCTTAGTGTTGGAACTAGACCAGATATTTTAGCTGCTGTTAGTATTGTGAGTAAGTATTGTCAAGCACCTAAGAAGTGTCATTGGGAGAGTGTTAAAAGGATATTTAGATATTTGGTTGGAACATTAAGTCATGGTTTAGTTTATAAGGCGGATTCAGAGTTAGATTGTTTTGGATATTGCGATTCCGATTGGGGTGGAGACTTCGACACGGGAAAGTCAACATCCGGTTACGCTTTCGTATTATGTGGAGGTGCGATTTCATGGAGTTCGAGACTTCAACCTACGGTGGCATTGAGTTCGACGGAGGCCGAATATATGGCGGCTTGCCATGCTGCCAAAGCTTCAATTTGGTTAAGAGAAATGTTAAGTGAGTTGGGAATTATTATTCAATGTATGAAGTTGTTTTCAGATAGTATGTCTAGTATTGCATTGGCTAAGAATCCAGTGTTTCATAAGAGGACTAAGCATATTAGGATTCAGTGGCATTTTGTGAGAGACTTAGTAAATGCTGGTGAAATTGAGTTCATTTTTGTACCAACGGGTGAAGAAATAGCTGACACGTTAACTAAAGCTGTTATGCATGATGTCTTTGTGAGAGGAAGGCCTAAGTTAGGATTATTTTGAGTTTGGTTGAGATTTAGTATAGATTCAACAGTGAGAGAGGGATTGTTAGGATTTACAATGGTTGAATCTTTGTTTACGTAATTTTGGTTCGTAGTTAGTGTGGATATAGATTTGGTCGTGCGTCGGTTCGCGTATTTTAGTTTTGTTTCGTTTAGTTTGATTTGGTATTTCGTGTGTATACGTTTCGCGTGTACGCGATTTGATTTGATTTGTTTTATTTTGTTTCATTTAAGTTCTAGTACCGTACGTCGAGAAGTTTCGTTTCGCGCGACAAACATCTAGTTGTTTCGTTTCGCGTAAGTTAAGTTTCTAGTACAGGACTGTCAGTTTTGTTTCCAGTGATTTCATTTTGCGTTGTACCATATTTGCGTCTAAGTACATTGTGACGCTTGTAGAAATAGTGTTCTAGATTATTTCCGTGGCTAAGTTAAAAAGCCATCGTGTGAGTGTGGTAGAATCAATTAGAAAGAAAATTAAGTAAAGTGTAATGTTTAAGGATTGAGTTAATATGAGTTTATTTTATTGAGTATTATATTTGCCTCTATCTTGGATTATGAGCTTTCAATGTGTTATAATGTTTGTTATGATTTTAATTTCGCTTCCGCATTGAGACATTTATGTAATTGTGAGCGCATTCCGATTGACTTTTCTTCCTCTCAGAGGGGAGAGAGAGAGAGAAAACGAGAGTGGGAAAGAGAGATAGGGAGAGATGGAGAGAGAGAGCGAGAGAGGGAGAGGTAGCGAGAGAGAGAGCTCGCGAGACAGATTTCGACAGGACATAAATACTCTAAGAGGAATAAAAAGGGGTAAACACGTATAAGGTACAAAACTACATAAACTTACATTAACTTTACATATACTCAACGTCGAAAATTTTCGAAAATGAGGATCGGTTTCTTCCAAACCTTCTGCTTGCATTCTTCCCTTCTCCTGTTTTATAATGTGGATTTACTCCACATAAGTCTGAAAAAACAAACCCCAGCCTCATCTTTCTATTCAGTAAACTGCATTTTAACATATTGAAATTGTAAATATTGTTGAAAGTGTTTTGCGATTGCCATTATTCGACCTCTTTTAACTGAAACATTTATGCATTTGTAAGGTATTTCCAGTTTATCTTTCATTTAGTAAAGTGCATTTTTATGAGTTAAGACTGCAAATGTCACTGAATATATTTTGCATTCTTCACTTCTCCTGTTTTTTTAATGTGGATACAGTCCACTAAAATGACTCTGAAAAGGTAAATTCCGGCCGCTTGTAGTTTTTCATTTTTGGCATTGACACCCCCTTTGTACCCGTGGACTCCGATGGTTTCTCGTCGCACTTTTTTAATTCCATCTGGTTTTATTTTTATATTTTATTCGGAAAAATGCATTTTGACATGTTAAAACTGAAAATATCGTTGAAAGTGTTTGCAGTTGCTGTTATTAAGCTCTTATAATATGCACTTGTAAGCTATTGTTACCCTTTATTTCCCAGTTTACCTTCCATTCAGTGACCACAATTTCACATATTAAAGCAGTTTCGGGTATTAGACTCTTTGGGCCGGTATTTTCATACATTTGTAAGTTGTTTCCATATTTTTCTCTCCATTTCATTCCCTCCACATTATTGCATACACATTATTATATATTATAATTATATATACATTATTATTATTATTATTAGTATAATATATATATATATATATATATATATATATATATATATATATATATATATATATATATATATATATATATGAGTGTCATATATTTATATATATATATATATATATATATATATGAGTGTCATATATTTATTTTTCACAATGTATCATGTAAAATGCTCTCGGACTCCTTCTTAGTCTTCTGACCAGTTTTGGGGTACAAATAACATTATATTTTGTCGAAAAAAAAACATTTATTCCTAAACAATGAACCTTCGCCAGAAAAAGATCTTACTTCACAAATTTTTGGGGCATAAGTTGTAGAAACGGAATTGTCATAGGAACAGATTTAACACAAAAAACTGTGGAAAGGACAATTTTTTGTCCTTCAAACAAAATTTCATGTTAACTATATTCTAAATTTCCATCCGATAATACAAGTCAAACTTCCCAAGGTCAGATATCAATGGTTAAATCCGGTATTTAAAATTTAAAGATAACATAAACAAAAAACAAGAAAACAAAGCAAGGCTACAAAACAAGCAAACAATAATCATATTTTGAACTTCATAACATAAAATTCAAGAAAGTTTTTTTTTTAAATAAACCGAATTGTAGAAATAAATCTTTGTACAAGGGCACATAGAATACAATCTACCAAATGGGCATTTAATTTTAATAATGAGGTTAATACACTTCAATTTTCCCATTTTTGTCTCTTGGGATTTGGAGCCCATTCTTACAACTGATTCCTACTGGAGGAAATCAACTTATTTTATTTTAGATTAGAAACCCAATTTTACAACTATCGCCTTCTTGAGGGAGTCAATTTCGTGAAATCTCTCACAGTTTTGACCACCAAACTCTATTTTACAAGTTATCTCACACCTTCAGCTTTCTGAAAGCAATTTTATTCGACAGTTTTCCTCCCTCCACCCCCATCTTGTAACTATTCTGGTACTAATATTTCATTGAAATGTCCCTTCCTTTCAGTCTTCTTCAAGCCCCAAAAACCTATAAACCAAACCAAACCAAAATTTCGAGACAAAATTTGGCCTCCCTCCCTCCCTCCCTCCTTCCCTCCCTCCCTCCCTCCCTCCCTCCCTCCCTCCCTCCCTCCCTCCCTCCCTCTCCCTCTCCACACAAAAAAAATTCCCTACCCTCGCGGCATCGGTCGTTGGGCCGCTAAATGCCCGGTCGGTCTTGTAACGGAAAACTGCGAGGTTCTATGTGCGTCGTGCGTTTTCCGTGGACCGGCCGCCAAAAGCATACTGGTTCTCCAAGCGCCACATCTTCTCGCCATTTCGGCCAATAGGAGGCTCTCGTCCCTCGTGTATCTCCTCTTAGAAGCCGTCAGTTTCAGAAGGTCGGAAGTTTCCAAAGGAGCCGGATGACTCTTGAGGAGATGGGACCACTCGGAGGAAGGTTTCGACGGCTTTCGGGGATCGGAAGGGGGAGAGGAGGGAGAGAGAGGTCTCGCTGTCTCCGTTTTTGTTTCCGTTTCAGTTTCCGTTTTTGGTTCGGTTTTTTGTCTGTATTCTGGAGTTTTTTCCGATGTATGCGGGGATAATGCTGACGTGGCAGCGTCTGTTCCTGGGATTCCGGGAGAGGCTGACAGCTGGTAGGAGAGAGTGGACATAATTTCTGAGGAGGAGGGAGAGGAAGGGATGGGGATAAGTGGTACGGAACCCATGGCTATGATAGGAGAATAAAAAGTGGGAGGGAGGAGAGAGGAAGGATGGGGAGGGAGAGCAATGGCTCTACTTTGAATTCCAGATGAAGACGAGGAGAAGCTTGGGTGAGAAGAGAGAACAGGGGGAGAGGGAGAGCGAGGGGAGGCCACAATTGCAGAAGAAATAGAAGGAGAGAAAGCCCTGGTTGCCAGAGGAGGAGAGGAGGGATGTGACGTCATCGATGCAGAAGAAGGAGAGAGAGAAGTTCCCATGGTTGTCGGGGCAGGAGAAGCAGCAAAAGAGGGAGAAGAAGAAGGGGTGGGAGAGAGAGAGGGAGAGGGAGGGAGAGAGAGAGACCGAGAGGTAGTCTTTGAAAGAACGGGTCCGGCTGCCCCAGCCGACCGGAGAGCTTCTGCCAAAGCCCCCATATTCTGGAGCGAATATTCCTCCATTTCCCCACTTAAATTTTTCCTTTGGAAAATCTCAAAATTGCTTTCCCCAAATAACTGACTTTGGTTTCCCGAGGAAGAGCAATTTACGGAACCGACAGAACTGAGTGACGTCATGGAACTCACGGAACTGATTGGTGTAGAATAAGACAAATACCCATTTGAATTTGGGATTCTGGGAGTCTCAGAAATGGGGACAGCTGTCAGCCAATTACGAGCCGCCAGCTGTCGAGCATGGACAGGTGGCGAATTCTGATTGGCTTGTGATTTGCCCTTAGAAGTGTGAGATAGAGAGGAGGAGGGGGAGGGAGAGGGATAAGGAGAGGGAGAGAGATAGGGAGAGGGAGAGGGAGAGGGAGAGATCTCTTCCTGAAGAAAAGCAACAAGCTCGTCTACTGCGGCAGGATCCAAAACTGGTTCCAGTTCCATGTCATCCGTTACAGTTACAGGTAACGAACTTCCAAGAGAAGGAGAGAAGGAGGTTTCCGTAGCGCATGACGGGAAAGTACGCTGCTTTAGAGCTCTATCAGTTTGCCAGGTGTCCATAGTTCTTCCCTCTTTTCCTCTCTCTTGTCCTCTCTCTCTCCCCCCCTCCCTCTCTTTCTCTTTGGGATTGTCACGTCGGGTCGTTCCTAGAAGCTGCCAAAGTTCTGAGAGAGTTTCCTGGAAGTTTCCTTTCTCTTCCCCTTCTTGGGTATAGGAACACGTGGAAATTGATGTGATGGAAGACATGGTTTCCGGAAAAAGAGGAAGACAAGTCTTCCCTGCTGCCCTATTTCCTCCCTCCCTCCCTCCCTCGCTCCCTCTCTCTATTTTACACTCTCTTCTTTAATATTCCACTTGGTCTGGGATAGTGGACGGCCCAAAATTCACAGAGAATCGTACTTTTGAGTGAGACCCAAAGGGGAGAGAGAGAGAAGAAGAGGGATGGAGAGAGAGGAAGAGGGATAGGGAGAGATAAAGAGGCAAGAGGGAAGAGAGAGAGAGAAAGAGAGAGAGAGAGAGGGAGAGGCGGAGCGATTAGTGGGATGGTACAGTAATGAGTTCCTGAAGGGATTCAAATAACAGGGCACAAGTCGTATCGTCCAAAGACGAGTGCATTATGTAGGTCTTCTGGACACGTGGCAGCCAGTCACGACTTTTGCAAAGAGAAAATACGCAAATAGTCCACGAAGAAAAAGAGACAAAGGGTCGATTTGTCGTACATAGAGACCGTGTGAGAAATGGTGAAAGGCTCGACTTGCCGTACGTAACGTGACATGTCGGTGCCCAAACATCGGGAGCGGGAAATGTGGCCGCGGATTATTTGTCGGCTTGCGCGCAGAGCACGGAAACGGTAAATGTCGGTTTGTGCATAAATGACTGCCTATTGGAGGTTGGTAACGATGACAGGGAGGCTCGTAGGAGGTCTGGGAGGGTCATGTGGCCGGACAAGGCGGGGCCAGACTTGATGATCTTGCCGCAGACTTTGAATGGTCCACGTGTCATCCAGGTCAGAGTGAAACGCACTAAGGATTTGATGGATGCTGATTGGTTGAATCTGCTCAAGAATTTAACGCACATTGTAAATTTGCGACTCCAAACCGCGTGCGACGGCGGCGGGCGCTGAAGGGGGAAAAAATTATTTACAACAATTGTACTGTAAATTGCCGGGAAAGGCTGCTATCCATAGGCGTCAAAACCGTTTGACCCCTTTGAACGCTACAGTTGTGAACTCTACAGTTGTTTCAAACTACAGAACAGTATGTTCGAAACGCAAGAGCGTACGAATAGTGTTTACAATTCCATTCTTCGTCTATGTTTCATTACGTATGCTGGTTCTAATGCAATCAAAGCAGCAGCCAACTTTGGCCATTGGTCCTAGTTCAGTTCCCTGTCCAACCAAGTGCAGTACTGTAGTGTTGTGTATCGATAGCAGAGGTCGCAAACGGTCAACCGAAACCGTGACCGACCGTTAACCGACCGCCCGCGCCGGATCCGGAACGGATTCGGTTGCCAAATTTTGAGGGCCGGGCGGTTGCGGTCGATTGATTCACCAGAAAAAAATAAACGGTCGGTTACGATCGGTCAATCAAAAAACAAAAAAAAATGAAAATTTTGTACTGTCCCTACAATCCAACATTATTGTACTTTGTACTCTTTGGTATCGTGGAAGTACGTGACATCATGATTAGCGTCGCAAATCTGACATGGTAGTAACACTATTTTTTTCGCAAATCTTAGGGAACGCGACAAAGCGTCGCAAATCTCACACGGTAGTAACACTATTCATTTCGCAATCTTAGGGAACGCGACAAAGCGTCGCAAATCTGACACGGTACATCGCGAATCGTTATTACACTAATGAAATTATTAGAGTAAAGAAAAAAATAGCGTCATTCATTCAAATTTAGTGCCAGGAGACGTGGCAGATTATGGTCCATTTCCTTAAATAGTGTAATTTTATCTATTTAAGGTATCAATGTCAAAATTTTGGGGTGCCGATATAGAGTATATAAGGCTAATAACGATTCACGGTGTAGTACACTATTCATTTCGCAAATCTTAGGGAACGCGGCAAATCGTAATTATTGGCTTATTCATACGTCGTACATTAGATAATTTTGTACTTTTTCGGTTACAGGCGGGCACGGTTAGTCGCGAGAAATCGAGTTTCTGTTAACTTTTATTTTCGTAATCGCCGGTCGGTTAACGGTTAACAATTTTGGAGCGTAACATAACTCGGTCGGGCGTCGGTTACTCAGATTTTGAAAAAAAAAAAACGGTCGGTTTCGGTTATGTAAAATTTTGACTTTTGCGACCTCTGATCGATAGCCATTACATTGACCAACAGATAACTGATATATTGATAAGGTATATCGATAACAAAATTATCGCGACGAAAAAACCATATATCGAGAAGAATTACCTATGAATATTAGGGCCTATAATTATCGGCGGTAGCTGTACCGTTCAAACCGTATACTTGTATTGTTTTGTACAGAAGTACGGAATGGATTGTCATACGTGGTATGACACACTATTTAGTGTATAAATATATAATACAATAAAGTATAAATTACTATGATATAGTATACTATCTTTTTTACAATTATCGACGATAAAGAAAATTGTTAGTTCCGGAGAGATAGACCTAGACCCCTCACCGCTCGATAACCAATAATTATCGGTATCAGTTTTATCGTGATTACTTTTGACCTGCTACACAACACTACGGATTAGAACTGCCCCTAGTTGTTTGCTTCAAAACTTTTGTTATGATATACCATGTCGCATACCTATCAATTTACCCGTTTGCGTTGTGATGTATTTTAGAAAAACATTTAAGACTTTTAGTTTGTAGTTTTCGAAATCATGACATCCGAAATTTTTATAACCTATCCCATATTGTTCCAACTTCATGACCCACGTACTCAAAATTAGTCACCCTAGGTAAAACGACAAAAAATGTCAAAGGCTAATAAAAAAACAACATTTTGACATGTAGTAGGTGAACATATGTCGCCAATTAATCTGTCACAACCCTAAGCAATATCATTTGTGTGCTAAGTTGAAACAGTATTGGGATCAAGGAATGACACAAACACATTATATATCTGCAAGCTTTCTCTTACTTTTTGTTGTTATCAAATAAACATTATTTCCTAACAATCTATAAAAAAACATTTAGACCTCCAATCTTAATTTCCATGTCAATTGATTAATATTTTAAAAACCCATGTGTCCCTTCCAAAATGTTTGCATTAGGTCCTTCATCACACCTTTGAGTCATACAACGCTCGGCTATCCACCCACATACCCAATCAGCCAGTCGACACATTAATAAAAAGCGTGCCACCCAACACTACCGGTTGGCAAATGACAACACCAATCTAACCTGATCTAGCAAGTGGCCTAGTTTAGAAAACAATGATGTGGTGGGCATTGGAAACTGTCTCGCTAACTTATCACATTTTTCGACATTTACTTTTGTCGTGATTTGCACACATACAATTAGAGTTGGTCAATTACAAAACAAATAAGATTTCATATTACACTCTTATGTGTAAACATCACAATGACAACCATACATAAGTTACAACGGATAATATTTTCACCAGATATATGATCGTAGGGTAATTGTTTGCTCTATTTTGGGGTAAATCCAATTCGTTCAACTTTTTCAGGATCTCAACTTAGGAGTATGTCTTTCTCAATGATTGTCTTATTTATTCGATTAGTAATTGTGCAACTTGCAACTTGCTTGGTTCTCCAAAAAATATTATTGTAATTTCCATTAAATGTTTTAGTATCAAATTTGGTTTCGAAATGTGGTTTAAGCATTGTATTTCAACAACATCCTTAAAGGGCTCCCCTTGGAGCAAACATGTAGTCAATTTAGCGCTTGGTTGGGGCCACGAGCTAAAGCTTGGCTCGTTGCCACACTATTTTTTGGCTCCCTCTTCATGGCTTACCATAGTTTTATGGCAGTGTTCGATTATGCTCGGCTTGTCGCACCCTTCCCTCTTTAACAAGCCACTTTGCCTTTGTGCTTGGGTAGTAGATGAGTATGTCACCATTGCTTGCATGCGGGTGTGAGCCGCAACTCATAATTGGAGTACAACTGGCAACGTGTTGCATCTAAAATTTTGTTGATTCACCACGTATCCTGTCGCCAACTTTCGTTAATTGAGTTCCTTTAAAAAACTAAAATGGTGCTTGAGAGTGATCGCCATCTCAAAAAAGATGTTACAGTAAAGAGTCACATCGAAGACTATTTTCAATACGGGATATATTTTACCCTCGATAAGCGAGCTTCTACTCATGACAGTATCGAGTGCGATATTGAAAAACACAACCACAAGGCATAATTATGGAATGCGTGAATCTTCCCAATTGGTAAAGTGCCAATCCAGTTATAACTAGCGCTTTACGTTTTTTGGCTCCCTCCCCTTTGTTGACTATAGTTTTATGGTGGGGTTCGATTATGCTTCGACTTGTCGCACCCTTCCCTCTTCAACAAGCCTCATTAACTTTGTGTTAAACCAATAGACGAGGAGGTCCCATTGCTCGCACTGGAGAGTGAGCGGCATATCACGACTATATTCTAATTAGCACGTGTCACTTTTAAGATTTTGTTCAGTCACCACTTATCCTGCAGCCGACTTTAATTAGTTGAGTGCCTTTCAACGCTACGAATTGGGATTGAGAGTGATCGCCATCTTAAAGAAGAGACTACAGTAATGATGCACGTTGAAGACCATTTTTTGATATTGGATACGAGATAAATTTTGTTGATATTAGAGTATTTTCTAGGTCTGTATTAGGATACAAAAAGAGCTGAGGTGGTCTGCCTCTAACTCCCCTCACCAAGCCCTCACACTTGTTGTAGTCACTGAAGGTTGGACAAAGAGCTAGAGCCATGGCTGCCTAGGCTCTCTATGGAGACAGGGTGTAGATTTGGTAGACTTACCAAAATGATATTTTGACGATCCCAGGTATTGATCTTGGTTCCTTTCGTCCGTCAAATTATCCGTAGACGTCAGTCTTATCCAATAGCCTAAGACTATTACAATAACATATAGGGTTTGCTAGGAATTTAAATACTCACATGTAGGGGTTTTTATTTAACTGGATTACGGTATATAGGACAAAGAAACAATTGTACTTTTAGTAACGGACGAAACAAATAGTACGGACACTTGCTTCGACGGTCCGTATTGGATGACAACATAAATCGGATGGCCGTGGTTAGCGCCGGTATCACGAAGAGGACAATTTGGCGGTTTGCAGACGCCGCCACTCCGAATCACACGTGGCAACTTCATAAAGGGTTTACGAAATCTCCGGAACGGAAGACAACAAATCCGAATGCGACAAATGTTGCATTATGGCGATGTTGTACCATGTACGTACAGAAAGTACTTCGGCACTTGTACTTTCTTGTACCGTACTTTTTCAGACGCGGCATGACGTGGAGCCACGTGGAGAGATAATATTTGGTAGCACGAAATCCGAGGATAATAGGAACAAATATGGATATGGCATGTGTCGACTTTTTGGCCATGTCGTACGATGGCCATACAAAAAGTACACCGACACTTGTACCTTTATGTACTTTACAGTCTTGTCATTCGTTCGTACCTCAATACTAGGGGGTTTAGAGCGGGGTTTCAGGACTTAGAATATTTTCAGGTAGGTAGCTGCCTCTCCCAGATAGCATCTTGTATAAATGGCAAACTTTGGCCAGCCATAACTATTAATTTACTTGGCCATTTTCAGTGATTCTTTTTGCTACGGACTCAAGGGAGTCCAGGTTACACAGGGGTGTAGTCGGTCAGAGTTTTTGCCTGCCTGGGTGGCTGCATTTCTAAGGGAAATTCAAAGTGGGTGAATGTATCCAAATCATATATTCTAACTTTGCATTATGTGGTGGAACTTAGCACACAGAAAGTCTTCTTTCACGAGGTGAAGCTTTAATGGGGTTTTGATTGTCAAGGGGTCAATCATTTGGGTTTATATAAACTTGGAGTCGACACTATCTAGATTAGCTTCTTTTGAAATGCGAATTCTTTGTGGCAATGGAGCCCATAGAATTTCAAATTTTACCCTCAATAAGCGAACTTTTACTCATGACAATATAGAGTGCAATATTCAAAAACACAAACACAAAGCAAAAGAATGAAATGTTTGAATCTGCACAACTGGTCAAGAGCCAATGCAATTATAAATAGCGCTTTACTTAAATATTGACGAACTCTCGAAGTTAAGTACAAAAGATTGACAAATAGCAAGATATAGCAAATAAAAAAAGAAAACCATTGTAAATCATATTGATTACAAAGTTAAGGACACATTATTACGTGTCCACATATCACCGATAATATGCTAATGAGTACATTTGCACCATAGTTCAAAAGTAGGTTAAAGTAGGCCCATACAATATACCTATTGTACGCAAAACATACAACATGACCTTAAGACCCATATTGTTTTGGCCGCAAAACGAAAAAAATAGGAACAGGGTTGAGTTGCAAATCGATCGATAGAGAATTAAACGTCATGTCTAAATTTTGAAAAACATTCGGACAAAAAAATTGTTTTTTTGTGAGTTTTGAGGTACTCTTTATTTAAACTGTCAGATTTGGACAATCTGACAGTCGCTGGTAAAAGTAGCGATCTAAAAAGATCACATGAAAAGCCCATAACACAACTTAGGATAGGACAAAGCGTCTGCAATTTTGAAGGCCACAATAAATAAAGCCTCAAATTGACCAACCTGGCAGTATGGGACGATAAAAAAAAAATATTCCACACTGCCAAAAATATTACCAAAACCTGCCTCTTTGGTGGCTGCAAAAACACTTTCCAAAAAAAACTATGAACTCTCCGTACTCTCTCTCATCGCACTCCCACCGCTCTCCACCGCGCTCATTTTAACTTCGCACTTATTTCACTCCAACGCAAATTTTGTTTGGTTGCCCGTCCGCGGTTTTTTTTTTTCCCCGGTTTTTTTTCCTGCGGAAATATCATCCTACGCTGTGTCAGTTCGCTTAAAATTTTCGACTGGCGGCGTGCGCTGTACTATGATCATACGTCAGATTTGTACGTTCGTACAGGGGTGTGCACAATGCACACACATACAGTATGCCTCATCTGCGCGAGTTTTGTGCCAAGTTTTGTGCGCCTACCAAAGGCCTACAACAAAAACGCCTACATTTGAACTATGATTTGCACCCAAAATTGTCGTTGCCCGCCTTTCTCAAGTGCAAGTTATTGTATCGCGACAAGGCAGTACAATCCGTACAGAATATACATTACTCAAAAGCATAGTTGTTCAAAAGTCAAAACACATTTTAAGCACGATTCAAACGCACGTACAATACGTAGAAACTGGCGAAGCGATTGAAAAAATCGTAAAAATCATTAATGAATTATGTCCGTACAATTCGTTACATGTATACAAAATTGAATTGAACATGTATCCTTTCATGGCGGGTTTTCATGGCTTCATCTTTGAAAAAAAATTGAAGTAGACGTTCGTACACATTTTAAACTTACCGCGCGCAAATAGTGTGACGCTGCAACGTCTCTTTTCAAAATCGTCCGTACATGAACGATAAAATATCGTACATTATCCGCGAAACTCTGTGCAGTTTACAGAACAAAAAGTACCGATACGTGCATCGAATCTTTTCGTCAACTTCCTTACAATTTCCGTAAAAAAACGTAAAGTTGCCGTAATTTGTCTCTACGTTTCCCGTACATTGTCCGATCAGTTTACAGTTGACGTTTTATTGCGAGTTTTTCAGAAGTCACGTACAATACGTAGAAACTCGAAAAAATTAAAAATCGCGCGATTTGAACAACTAAGGGTAAGGTTCCATTAGGGAAAAAATGTCGTTGTCTATTGAAAGTCGTACTGTTTCGTGCAGTACCGTACCAAAAAAAATAAAATGTCAGAAAAACAAGCCTACTGAATGAGGGATTTTATTCTCCACGTTCATGGGCGTAAACATGCACCGTCGGATGCATAATCGCATACTCAATCGACTGACACTTTCAGTTCGCAACAAGTGACCCGGAGTAGGTCAATTCTTAGCGCCTAAACGAATAACATCATGCCTCGTGGAAAAGTGAGAAAATATCCACGACGACCGCGCGACTAGGTGGGTACACGTCGTATATGACATGTGCCTTCCGCCAGGGAGGATGTGAGGCCACCGGAAGACGCAAAAAAATCTTTGACGGAGGATATTATTTCACGCGATCCACTAACCATTTTGACATTTTCGTACGCTTTTACAAATCTAAAGTTTCGTCCGCCCGTATAGATTTTATTCAATATGTCGTACGAGTCACTTTATACCTTCACTGGTACAAATAAGTGGTCACAATCTATTGCTAGAGATTCTTTGAAGATTACCAGAATCGTATTCTTTTATTACGTGGCCAAATCAAAGTGTGCCACGCAAAAACAAATGTCGGTTACTGACCCGACACGATGGAAAGGTCGCTTCAGTAAAGATTTTTTGATGTTTACAAAGACCGCCTAATGGAACAACGCTCTAAGCTTAAAAGTTAAAACGTGCTCACGTATTGTACTAAATTTGTAACTAGGCATCAATAAGTGCAATATATTTTTGAAATATCGTCTCGAACTGCAATATTTTACAGTGATACGCCTCGTACAAGACTGCATATCATGATAAATCACTATGCTACATTCTACGGCTACTGCACTGTAAGTTTACGAACGTCCTGATTTTGCACAGTACACGTAGCCCGACCATGTTTATTTGTCGACGATAACATTTATGGCTTTTGAACTGTAGCCGTATTCAAATGTTTACGACGCCCATTTTTAGCTGTTGTAACCATAGTTCAAAAGTTATAGTTGTTATAGTTATAGTTATTGTATAGGTGTACTTTCACCTACTTTTGAACTATGGTTCTAACTGGTGATTACGGATGATTACGGACTTGCTTTTCTTAGTGTCCTGTTGCACACGAACTGAGCCTACAGTAACCGAACCGAGCTGAACCTTGCGATTTTCTACCTCCAGAGGCAATGTGGTCGTGTGGGACTATCCACAGCACGCGGCCACGTCGCCCCCCATACCTTTCATTTTACGACACGACGCGCCGCGTGGACGTTTTCTCACCCAAACTAACGGCCCGACGAAACGCAAACATTTTAAGTACCCATTGAGTTTTAGAAATTCTCAACCGTGCGCGACCGGTGCAACGGAAACGCTTTTGACGAAACCTTAAACAATTTTTCATTCCTCTATTATCAGCTTTCAAAACCTAAAAACCGTTTAAATCATTCATATCCTCTACTCTTTCCCACACACGCGCTATCCTCCATCCTTATACCTGCCGATTTCTTCTTTTTTTTGCCCTCTACTGCCTTTTTACCTTGCTTTCATTGTTATTGTTGACCCGTTTTTTTCCCCCTCTCGCGGCTGTTTTTTGCCCTTACCTATTTTTTAGTAGGATGTTCTCTTCCTCTCTCTCTCTCTCTTTCTCTCTCTCTCTCTCTCTCTCTCTCTCTCTCTCTCTCTCTCTCTCTCTCTCTCTCTCTCTCTCTCTCTCTCTCTCTCTCTCTCTCTCTCTCTCTCTTTCTTTCTCTCTCTCTCTTTCTCTCTCTCTCTCTCTCTCTCTCTCTTTCTCTCTCTCTCTCTCTCTCTCTCTCTCTCTCTCTCTCTCTCTCTCTCTCTCTCTCTCTCTCTCTCTCTCTCTCTCTCTCCTCTCTCTCTCTCTCTCTCTCTCTCTCTCTCTCTCTCTCTCTCTCTCTCTCTCTCTCTCTCTCTCTCTCTCTCTCTCTCTCTCTCTCTCTCTCTCTCTCTCTCTCTCTCTCTCTCTCTCTCTCTCTCTCTCTCTCTCTCTCTCTCTCTCTCTCTCTCTCCTTCTATCTCCCTCTCTCCCTCTCTCTCCCTCTTTCTCCCCTCTCTCTCTCCCTCTCTCTCTATTTTTCTCTCCCTCTCTCTCCCTCTCTCTCTTCCCTCCCCTCTCCTTCTCTTTTCCCTTTCATACCTTCTGAGGGAAATAGGGGAAGATCGGGGGGAAAGAGGGACGGAGGGAGAGAAAAAAAAATTGGAGGAGGGGAAAAAGAATTAGGAGAGGAAGGGGGATAGATGGGTTGAGGGGAGGGGGGAATGGGTGGGACATAGAGGGAGATTGGGGAAAATAATTCGAGGTACGGGGAAAAAAATTATGATAGGGAGGGAGGCAGATGGGTTGAGGGGAGAAATAAATTGGTGGGAAATAGGGGCAGGGGAGAGGGAAATTGGTGGGAAATAAGGGCAGATTGGGGTGAAAGAGTGACGGAGGGAGGGGATAAAAATTGGGATGAGGGTGAAAAAAATTAGGAGAGGGAGGGGGACATGTGGGTTGAGGGGAGGGGGAAATTGTTCGGACCTAGGGGGAGATTGGGGGGGGGGAGAATGACGGAGGGAAGTGAACAAATTTTGAGGGAGGGGGAAAAAAACTAGAGGGAGAGAGGAAGCGAGAAGGGAAGAGTGGGAAAAAATAATTGAGGGAGAGAGGGTGAGTGAGGGAGTTAATTTGGAAGAAGGGCGGAAAATAGCCCGCCCCTTTACTGCCAGTTCGACGCCATCGCCACCACACTGCCGGCTCGACGCCGTCGCCACCTCACTGCCGATTCAACGTCGATAACACCTCACTGCCAATTCGACGATGTCCCTGCCACCTCACTGCCGATTCGCACCGTTGCCACATTATTGCCGATTCGACGCCGTCGCTGCCACCTCACTGCCGATTCGCACCGTCGCCACATTATTGCCGATCCGACACCGTCGCCACCACATTGCCAATTCGACACCGTCGCCACCTAATTGCTGATTCAACGCCGTCGCTGCCACCTCACTGCCGATTCGCACCGTCGCCACATTATTGCTGATTCGACACCGTCGCCACCTCACTGCCGATTCGACGCCGTAGCCACCTCACTGCCTATTCGACGCCGTCGCCGCCACCGCACTACTGATTCGACGTCGTCGCCACCTCACTGTCAATTTGACAACGTCGCTGCCACCTCACTGCCAATTCGACGTCGTGGCTGACTACTCACTGCCAATTCGACGTCGTCGCCACCTCACTGCCGATTTACGCCGTCGCCACCTCAATGCCGATTCGTCCCCAAGGGATGAAAGGAGTAAATAGAAAAAAAAATGTATAAGGAGAGAGAGCGACAAAGAGGGGAAAAAAAGGAATAAATTGACTTTAGTATCCAAATAGTTAGAATTGATATAACTTGAAAATTTTAGAAAACTTCATACCGTAGATTATAACTTAGTTAATATTTGGGAAAGATGGTAAAATTGTGGAGACCTCGTATGTAGTTTGTAGAGGTTAGAGAATTATGGATATGGTAGACTATTTTAACGTACTTTATTGTGACTACCACCCTTTTACCACATTTGTGATTGTGATATAATAAAATCCCATTTTTATTGCATTCCGTTTGGTGCTTTGAAGATTGATTTGCTTTGTGAATGACCTTCATAATGGAGGGAGTGAGAACTTATTCGACATGTAATTACACTCTATTTTTAATGAAATTATTTTGTTTTACTCTCTTTTTGCAAATATTAATTCTTGCAAATCTTCAAAACATTGTGTTCACAAATCATGAGGTATTTTAAGTATATTTTTAATGTATGTTATCATGTTTTGAAATGCAAAGGAATTTACTTGGAAGTGACAAAACTCGAGATATTTCGGCCCAAAGATTTCTCGCGTTACTAACAGGCACCTAGGATTTTCGGACCATGCATACTTTACTACTTTATTTTTTTTGACTATATTAGAAGAATGTGGTCCGGAATGGTAAACTTTTGGGGAAGCGGTGCATCAAATGGACGAGAAGAAAGATGAAAGGTTCCCTATTATCGACATTCCAATTCCAACGGAAGTGAAAGATGAAATCCGCGTGTTGAGACTCGGAGTTGACTCTATTTCACCCCTCGTAGAAAGAATACATGAACTCGAAACTATTGTGGAAAATATGGGCAAAAAGTTAGAAACGTGTATTGCGAAGAATGACACAAGGCTCACGACAATACAACGCCAACTTGATGGAAGATTATCGAGGATCGAATCAATACTTTTGGGCTTAACACAACCTTCAATGCAACCATTTTTCTTTTATTCACAACCAACCTTTTCCCCTTCCCCTTGTCCTACTCCTCACCCTCCTCCTCCCTCTTCATCGACAAGTCCACCACCTTTTTCATTTCCCCCTTTTGCACCCATGTCTTCTACCCAACCAACACTTTCTTTTTTTCAACGTCATACATTTACTAGTGTCCCCTTCCCCCCTATTAATTCCACAACCTCTCCTTCCCACCACTCTACATCTAGCAATGCTTTTCTCCCCCCTATTTTTTCCACTACATCTTCTTCCCACCATTCTACATCTAGCCATGCCTCTCTTCTTTCTATTTTTTCCACAACATCTTCTTCCTACCATTCTACATCTATCAATGCTTCTCTTCCCCCTATTGATTCTATAACATCTTCTTCACAAACTTTTACTTTTACCAATGCGTATCTTCCTCCTCATTCCACAGAGATTCTTACCCTAGCTTATGTCAAACTTGATGCATTTTCTACAGATTGGGCCAATTGGCAAAGATACACCCTACAAAGCCACAAGTGTGATGTCAGCGTAGAATCTATATTCAACGAGTACCATTATGGATTGAATGGCCACCCTCCTATAAAGTTCTTATTTCATACAACTTAAATAGACAAATACAAAACCAAAAAGGATGTAAATTGATAGTATGGGCAAAGGGAGAGAGGAACAAGTGGGGCCGTTGTCTCAAAATTTTGCAATTTGTTGAAAAGCTAATGACTGTTCCAGGGTGGGATTTAACGAAAAGTATAAACTTTGTAGAAAGACTTAGAATAGAGAAGTTTAGTGGGAGCACGGTATAACTTAAAGAGGCCTCATATACAACAGCTGGACTAGATTTGAAAGACAAATTGAATGAAATAGAATTTCAACGAAGATTGAGTCCTTTCCATAAATTAGGAGAGTTACGTGTAGTCACGCGTTAATTAAGGAGTTTATTGGAACAATAAAAGAGTTACGATGCGTTGAGTAAAGGTATACCGTCTAATTATAATTGTTGAACTTTGATTTTGGGTGAAATTGTTATGCATCGAGTTATTGTGGTGCTTTGTGTTAGGTATGTTGAACGTTCTCGCACAAAATAGGTTTGTTTTTGGAAACCACGGTATAAACATGCTTTGTGTGTGTAAAACGCCGTCGTTAATAAATTCTTGGATTATTATTCAACCATGAACTTCAAGGATTATTATTTAACCAGGTGTAAGCATACGATATTGAGTTAAATTCTTGGATTATTATTCAACCATGAAATTGAAGGATTATTATTTCACCAGGTGTAAGCATACGATATTGAAACTCAAAAAAGTATAACTGGAAACACTTAATAATTTTTTATACATAAAAAATCACACTCTACAACTAACCCTAAACATAGAGCGATAGTAACTAGTTTTTTTGAAAAGGATTTTAATTATACTGCATATACAAACAACAACAACATAATGTTAGTTTTTATAAATAAAGAAAACAATTTATTATAGGAACAATGTTTGAGTGCAACAATGTACTATTGGGCGCATTATAAAACAAAGATTCCAACAACATGAACTAGTTTAACAATTACGACATAAAGGTGGAGCATGTATGAACTAATGTTTTACAACGAAATTATTAAATAATATTTGTAATGAAACATATGTCCTTGGAATGGCACCGTTAACCCTACTTAGAGCGTTGATAAATAAGGTTTGTTTACATAATACAAATTCGTGTCAAGATAGAGAAAAAGTACAAGAGATAACACACTCCAACTAAATTATTTAGGGATGTCCACACTTTTATTTATTGTTAATAACATTATCCATCAAATGTTAACAAACCCTCATCTTAAAGTCATAAACATGGGATTGCATTCGACACTCGTTACGAAGGGAAACACTATATTAATGAAAGCGCGTTATTATAACCTCTATTAATAGTTTGGTGTAAGTAGACGTGAAACTGCAATCGACTATCTAAAATACAGTTCCTGACTTTAGTTGATGGATTAATGCCAACTGGGCGGCGAGCGATTCAGTTTATGATTTCGTGGCCAACTGAACAGCGTTCGAATGTGTTATTGACGATAACAATGATTGACGAAATAAATATGAAATCCGAACAGTTACGCGACATACACCCGCTCTGGTCGACAAAAGGACTAAAATGAATTTATTATTATGGGAAACGGTAAGAGTTAACGTACTACTATTTAACGTAAAATAAAAATCTGTATACATCTCCCGGTCAGTTTTAACGTCAAATTTTGTTTTCTTAAAAATGCAAGGTACTTGGTAGGTATCTTGCGAAGTGTGAGACTAACTCGTTTTTTGAACCTGTGTCCTTATGTCTACACAAACCAAAGCGCCTGCCAAAATTTAACGAACCTAGAAGAATCGTCAGGTGCAGTTTCATGTCACGAAGCATATTGGCAACAATATCGTTCGCCAACGACAACAAAACTGCTGCCACGTTTATTGCGGTGAACAAAAAATACGATCGTACCAAAACTGTTAATTAGTGGTCACTATAGAAAGTACGATTTTAGCATGCAGTTGTTTGCACAGATCGCCGACAGATCACGCCAAATCCATCTCTTAGGCGGTTCGGCGAATTGAAAAAAAAAAGAAAAACAAAACAAAAGGAAAGGGGTAAAAAATCTACAGGAGAGCGGTCAAAATTTTGACTTCCGTAAGTCAACTGCGAACGGGTTACAACTTGCAAGACAAGGGAGCCAAGCATCCCTGTTTAAATCACGGTTCTGCACAACAGTAAGGGTATGGATACATGAAGAGGTCTCTATAATAGTACGGACAACAAAATTTCTGTATTAGAGAGGCCTGACAGCAAAATTTATGTATTACAGAGGCCTCGGTTACATCGCGTAACGTCTGTAAATAAGTTTTTACATACGTGTTTATATTTGAGTGGTTCCACGTAGTTGACGATCAAATCTCTAAAATTGTCAAAGATTTGGAAACCGACAATTTTCGTATAGAAATCCGTACTTGCATTATTACGTACGTGTACTTCGCAAGTGTACCGCGTCAAAGTACCTCACAGATCTCCTTCACTCAGCTTACGGTCACCTTGTCCGAAGGCACGTGACTTTGGGGACGTGTGAAAATTTTCATTTTTTATCGACGCACGTGTCTATCGTCCAGGTGTAGCGAATTGAATGGTTCACCAATATAGAGGCGGATGGAGCGATTCCTTCGTAGATGAAGACCAAAATGTAATCGGACGTTCGATGTCTTCTCCGGATTCTTGGAGAATCGTAATCTTAGGGCGTGTCCCCATGTAACCGAAACTTTGAAACGTTACTTTGGAATTTAGAGCAGATTTTACGGTGTACTTTTCAAAGTGTGCCTATGGGCGTGTGCCCATGTAACCGAAATTTTGAAACGTTACTTTGGAATTTAGCGCAGATTTTACGGGGTACTTTTCAAAAAGTTCCTATGTCATTCATTACTTGCGCTTTCATTACTTCAAATTTGTGACAGTCGTAGACGTATACAATATGTGCGACAGACTACGAAACGAAATGTAGATTACTGCGAAACTTCCTAAAATAAGTGACGTCTACAAAAACGGCGACGGTTGTAGACGTCGAGGTTTTTCTGACATCGTAGATATTTAGGGTTTTGACGTTGCGAAGTCACGCCACGCTATGACGTCATTAGTACGTAAACATTCCGCCATGGCTTCCGATTTCTTTTATTTATCTTTTATCATTCGATATGCCGTCAAACTACGACCAAAGATATTAAAAAAAAAGATAAAATAATATATCTTTCATTTGAAACCATCATTGCCGCATTTCATTTAGGGGAGAGAGAAATAAGAGCGATCGAGTGAGAAAGAGGAAGAGAGACGAGGACGACGTAAACTTTTGCAAAGGACCCATGAAGGAAAGTGGAGGTCCAAGACCCCTGCAAGTTTTTTTCCGTACATGTTGGTCATTTTCTTATGTGCATGCTCGTGACGAGCAATGAAAAAAATAGCGTGTACTTTCCTTCGTGCAAAAAAAATTGAAAACTTTTCACGCGTGCAACCTAGGGTTTCTATTCGTCAATAGGGTAATATTTCGATTAAAATCAGGTCGTGATTTGATTACGGTGCAAGTATGAAGATGAGCCGGAAGTGGGTCGCGATGATAATACTATCAAATCGCCGTACCTTTCAAGTTCCAAGATGACGCAAAATGTATTTGAGTTTTTGACCATTTTTCGTACGGCGTAATATTTTCAAGTTAGAAGTCCCATTTTCTGTGTAAACGACGGAAAAAAACCCTTACTTGAACACATGGGAACACGCCCTAACAGAGGGCATTATAATGTAATACCCAAAATTTCAAAACGTAACGACAGAAAGGCGGCAACAAACTTTGATGGTGGGAGCGTGACGGGATAATTTCAGCGGATTCGCAACCACATTTGCGGAAGGCACATGGCCTATGCAACGTGTACGCACATATATACGCGCTCATCAAGGATCTTTTTTATCTTTTCCGCGTGGCCCATTTTTACACGTTCACTGTCTAATGTGCACAGTCGTCAAGGACTGTAAGGTTGATGACATGGCGTCTCGGATAAATAGTTTAATGGCATCCGACGGTAAGAATTTACGCCTACACCTTGGACATTTTTCCATAATGATGTTTTCCTTGGAAATAAAAGGTAAGGTTCTATACGAAACAGTATGGCCCTCAGTAAACAACCCCACTTTTTCGCAAATGGAAAACCACCCTTATACATTAAAATCTGATGTAAAATTATAATTGAAAATCTGTTGAATGTGATTTTTATGCCAATACTTGTGACTTTTACAATTCTAAAGTGCATATTATATGGACGTCCTCACACTAAACTTATGCTAGTACTTTGGCCATATATTAGGGGCGCACTTAACTGCACTTTTGATCTATGATCTTAAAGCGTGACTGCGTGACGGATTTGTGGTTATCGTCTTTTCAATCTTACACCTGAGTGCATGGTTATAATTCAATGCATCGATGATTAAAAATAAAATGCGAATTAACCTTTCAGTCCGAGTTAAAAGTCGTTAATACTATGGTTTATCACAAACTTGATGACAAAGGTAACAAGTGTTTCTCCACGATACACGTGTCCAATTATATTTTGTGAATCGACATTCTCGGACATGATCACTATCTGTAGTTCGCCTCTATACAATTGTGGACCGTCCATAAAGACCATCGGAGGGATGGTCAAAAACTATACGAACTCACAAAACTACACCGTGTATCGCTATTAGTGTTGATAACTTTTTCGCTACTCAAAACATCTCTCCGTACACATTTTTCGATTTTCAAATTTGAGACTGAAAGCTAAGAATCCTACCTTTCAATCGCAACCGTCAGACCCACAATCCGACATGTTTGTACAGAGAAAATATGTTTTAGTGGCAAAAAAAACATCAACACTAATAGCGATTCACGCTCAAAATACAAAGTGCATTCATACATCCCGTACATAAGCATAGTGTCGTACAGTTTGAGAAACAGTTCGAACATATATCTCAGATGTGACTACCCCATCCTCTACTGCAAAATGTCATGGCAGACAATGAACTATATAATTTGGTACGTTAAATTTATTTCGTATTATTTATCTAATTTAGTAATTTATGCACATTTTCGACCTTTTTTTAACATAACAATTGTTAGTGTTGTGTATCGGTAAGGATTTGTCGATAACCGATATGGGCATTTTTAGGGTAGTCGATAATCGATATATTGGTTCGATGTATCGTTATCGGTGTTATCGCCAATAAATAACCGATATTTATCGGTTATTATCGGCGATAACACCGATATCAATAACTATAAGCGATGTTTGTTCAAAACTACATATATGTGTACGGCCAATACACTCAACTGTACGTGTTATTCCTCGGGCGCGCCGCGGACTCCCTTCCCCCCAATTTCGGGAAAAAAAGACAATGAATAAATATATATTTTTACTATTTTGTAAAAAAGCTATTAGTTCCTCAGATAAGTACCCCTGCATCGTCAAAAGATGCAAGATGGTGGCAGTAGGCTGCAGTAAATGACGGCAGTCTGACAGATGTGCTCGTTTGTTCTGTTCGTTTGTTAGTTCTGTACGTATGTCTTTCAAAAAACTTTGATTTAAAATTTAACAGTGTAATTTAATTTGTTCGTTTGAATAATATAGTATTAGAACTATAAAGTATTGTTATAAATTTATTGACGTTTATGTGTTGCGTTGTCTGTAATAGATTTTAGTTAAACAAACACGGAACATATACATTATACAACATACCACGCTATATAAAGTAGATAATACAATACAGTATGCTATATAGTACTTTTGGTTGCATACTATATTTTTTAAAAGTTATCAACGATATAAAATTTGTTGGTCTTTTACCAATATAGAGGGAACTTTTACCGTTTGATAACCGATAACTATCGGTAACACTGTTATGGCGATAAATTCTTAACCGATAAACTACACTAGCAATTGCACCAATAGAACATTCTTACGGTTGTGGACAATACAGTACACCGTCTATCGCTATTAGTGTTAATAAATATTTTGCCACTTATAACAACTTTTCTACGTACACACATGTCCGACTTTCAATTTGAGACCGCAAATCGGAAGTTGGGAAACTTACCTTTTAATTGCAACCGTTAGATCAACAATCAGTTATATGTGTACGGAGAAAAAATGTTTTAAGAGACAAAAAAAACATTAACACTTATAGCGATACACGGAGAACTGTACTGTGGCGATGTGATTGTCCGCGTAAATTTGGAAGTACGATAGGGTACGGTGATTTATGTAATAACCTAACTAGTCAAAAGGACAAACCTTTGTTGTACAGAATATTTACACCGTACTCTTCGTATGTCAGAAAACTAAGCTACCACTAAGCAACCACCAAGCTACCACTATCGTTTAATCATCATTACTTGAAATCTATCCTATTCATATTATCCGTAGTTGCGATTGCTGCGCTGGCTGCGCTTTCCGTACGGATCATAAAGAAAGCCGCAACTGCGTTAACTTAACTGCGTCGCAGCTGCTCCGTACCAGCGGCGCCTATTTCAACATTCCGTTTATTTTACATCGGATCGCTTCGCGATCCACCGTCCATTTGTCATTGCTTGTTCACACCACTCAATGAGTCTTTTACGTAACTTTAATTATCAATCCGTTCGCTCCCATAATTCGTGAATCTATTCAAACCTCCATATTAAATCCAACTAGCAGTTACGCACGAAACTGACTTTTCAAAACAACACTCCCCCGAAAATTTAGTTTCGTGCACCCAAAAAAAATATGCAACGTGTAATGCTATGTTGCTACGCTGCGCTAGTTTGACATCGCAGCGCAGTATGAATCAAAGTGCAGCGTGTACTGCTATGCTGCTACGCTGCGCTAGTTTGACATCGCAGTCCTAACTGCTGCTCTATTTCACCTTTAACTTCCTCCTTATAGCCTCCTCTACTAAGACTAAAGCTTTCAAATTCTACAGAAATGGGTCGCGTTGATAATAACGCCAAATTGACGTACCTTCCAAGTTCCAAGATGACGCAAAATGTACTTCTGTTTTTGCCCATTTTTCGTACGGCGTAATATTTTCTCGTTGGAAGTCCCATTTCTTGTGTAAACGACGGGAAAAAACCCTTACTTGAACACATGGGCACACGCCCTATGTTAATCGTTACTTGCGCGTTCATTACTTCGAATATGTGACAGTTATAGACGTCTACAAAATGTGCGATAGTCTATGAAACGAAATGTAAACGACTACGAAACTACGAAACTTCCTAAAAACGGCGTCGGTTGTAGATGTTGAGGTTTTTGTGACGTTGTAGATGTTTAGGGTTTTGTGACATAGCGCAGTCATGCTACCATGTGACGTCATCAGTACGTAGATTTTCTGCCATGGCTTCCCTATTTCGTTTTCTTATATTTTATCATTCGATATGCTATCAAACTTAGACCAAAAATATTAAAAAAAAAGAAAAAATATATATCTTTCATTTGATACTATTATTGTTGCATCTCGTGTACATAAGAGAGAAAGAGGAGTGGTCGAGTGAGAAAGAGGGGGAGAGACGAGGACGACGTAAAATTTTGCAAAGGACCCATGAAGGAAAGTGGAGGCCCGAGACCCTTGCAAATTTTTTTCCCTACATGTTTGTCATTTTCTTACGTGCATCCGCGTGACGAGCAGTGAAAAAAATAGCGTGTACTTTCTTTCGTGCAATTTTTTTCGAAAATGTTTGACGCGTGCAATCCAGGTTTTCTATTCGTCCATAGGATAGTATTTTGATTAAAATCAGGTCGCGGTTTGATTCCAGTGCAAGCGTGACGAAAGTGTGAAGATGACCTGGAAGTGGGTCGCGATGATAATAACGCCAAATTTCCGTACCTTCCAAGTTCCAAGATGATGCAAAATGTACTTGTGTTTTTGCCCATTTTTTGTACGGCGTAATATTTTCTCGTTAGAAGTCCCACTTTCTGTGAAAACGACGGGAAAAAACTCTTACTTGAACACACAGGGACACGCCCTTATTTTCTGTAATGTTCTTTTTACGAAACTCACGAAAATATAGTACGGCATGGTACGGGCAAGTACAAAATTATGCATTAAACCTCACTTTCGTCTGATGTAACCATGTCCTAAATCACAAGGAAACCAAACTTCGTACTTTTTTTAAGTATTTTCTCGAGCGAGCCCGTACTCTATTGATCAGATCGTACGTTTTTCTTTGGTTATGTCGTATGGTTGGCACACTTAAAGCATAGTTCAAAAGTAGGTGAAAGTAGGCCCATACAATATGCCTATTGTATGTAAAACATACAATATGACCCTAAGACCCATATTGTATTCGGACATATTCGGACCAATTAAAACATTTGTACCAAGAATTGGACTAATTAAAACATTCGGACCAAAAAAAATTATACTCACCGACAGATTCGAACGATCGGACGGTCGCTGATCAAAGTAGCGATCTAAGAAGATCACATGAAAAGCCCATAACACATCTTACAATAAAGGCGCCGACCAAAGGCCTACCATAAAAACGCCTACTTTTGAACTATGACTTAAAGTCTTAAACCTACTGCTGTAGTAATACCGCAAGTATTTAGACCATAGTTTAAAAGTAGGCGTTTTTATGCTAGGCCTTTGGTAGGCGCACAAAGCTTGGCACAAAACCCGCGCAACGTAGGCATACTGTATGGGTGTGTGCTGTGCACACCCCTGTACGAGCGTATGAATATGACGTATGTTCATAGTACAGCGTACGCCGCCGAACGATTTTTTTTAGCGAACTGACACGTAGGATGACATTGCGCGGGAAAAAAAACCAAGAAAAAAAAAACCCGCGGACGAATCTGACAATAGTCCTGTCGTCAGTTGTGTTATGGCCTTTTCATGTGATCTTCTTAGATCGTTACTTTCATCAACGACCGTCATATCGTCCAAAGCTGACGGTTTAAATAAAAAGTCGCTCAAAACTCACAGAAAAAGATTTGTTTGTCCGTTTTTTTTTTCAAATTTAGAAATGACGTTTAATTCTCTATCGAACCATGTGCAACTCAACCTTGTTACTATTTTATTTCATTTTGCGGCCAATATAACATGGGTCTTAAGGTAGTATTGTAAATTTACGTACAATAGGCATATTATATGGGTGTACTGTCACCAACGTTTAAACTATGATTTAGACCGTAAAACAAACAGGCACCTCCAGTTTTTGACTGTAGGTGCAGTAATGTACTGTACCTGTGCGGGGTCACGGTTTCATACTTGCAGTATTAATGCAAATTTGATTTAACTGTGGGAACCCTATCAGTTAGCTTTTGACCGTTTGCTTCTTGCAGATTTATGATCACTCGAGTAGTTATAGTTTTACTGTGGTTCGCACATAAAGACGCGACATACATTTTCACATCTTTAGGGATGATGCTTTTGTCTTTCTCATCATCTCCGACTTAGGTTGCTGTCAGGGGTGATTTCCTTTTCTCCTCCGTTCCAGGTGCTAAGGTAGGAGGCCATTGTGTAGAAGGCCATTATTTACGTCTTCCGTCGCGTGACCAACTCTGGAAAAGGAAAAATTTGCAGTTTTGACCAACAGAAGTTAAGGCAGGATGGCCCTGGTGCAGCCAGGAAACAAGAAGGATGAAGACAGAGACGATGAGAGTAAGTATTATTACACTGATCCATCTAGTCCGAGGGTGGTTTTGTAGTTTCAGGTTTCCACCTTGGCAATGCTTACATTTCTAGTTCTTATGAAAGTGGTTATGGCCTGTTATTGTTTATTTGTTAGGTAATAAAGAACCTATTGTTGTAATCACATGTGGGGACTGGGCACATTAGCCGTGATTTGTATTTGGTACTCATTCACAGCAAAATGTTGGTACATCACTATTGGATCTGTGGTCTTGTCTGTAATTTTTTATGTTGACTGATCGAGTCGGTATAGGAAAACGATTAGAACACCGCTGCAACTTTTATTCATGAATCAGGATTCGCATGAAGTCTGATGCATTCACAATGTAATCTGTTTCCATTCTTGTTTCTCAGCGGAGTATTCACCTTTCTTTGGAATCGAGAAGGGAGCCGTCTTACAGGAAGCGAGAGTGTTCAATGATCCACAGTTGGATGCTCGACGATGTGCTCAGGTATGCTTGATTGTGCAAACTGACCTATGCACTTAACCGGCATTTCTATTCTAATTTAATATCTGCAAGGCTCACTCCTCATGCCTACTTTTAAATCTTTGATCAACCAGGGCATATGAGCATATGAGAATGATTTTCTACTTGCTTTGAATCTGTGGCTGAGTCCAAGATCGGTTGTTGCTTTGCAGGTCATCACAAAGCTTCTTTACCTCCTCAATCAAGGAGAAACGTTCACCAAGGTAAAACAGAAAACTTTTTCTATGTATTGCCGGCGCGTAGCTACAAGTGTTTAGGGCCTCATATGATGTTATCCTGTGTGATTATGCAGACGGAGGCAACTGAGGTTTTTTTTTCTGTCACGAAGTTGTTCCAATCAAACGACATAGGGTTGCGACGCTTTCTATATCTTATGATCAAAGAGATTTCTCCATCGGCAGATGAGGTAGGCAGCACTATTGGTACTCTGCTTCGTATTTACCAAGTCTTTGCAGGTCGTCCAGTTGAAGAAATTATTCGAAGTCACGTTTTTTGCCATGACTCTACTTGGAAGATGCACTTAAAAGGCAGGAGATTTTTTTTCTCACTCACGACATATGCAAACTAGACTGGACCACTAGTTATTAAGTCCATCATGCCCTGATCAATGCAAGTCGCCCTGGTTTGGAATCACTTTTGGCTTTTTGATCGGATACAGTGATGTTGTTGGCTACATTGTGACAGGTAATTATAGTGACCAGCTCCCTGATGAAGGACATGAACAGCAAGACTGACTTGTACCGGGCAAATGCCATTCGAGTCCTCTGTCGTATCACCGATGGTGGCCTTTTGGGACAAATAGAACGCTATCTTAAGCAGGCTGTGGTGGACAAAAATCCGGTTGTTTCTAGTGCAGCTCTTGTCAGTGGTATTCACCTCCTGCAGGTAAATCGTTTTGTCTCAAGCCAACAATCTTTGGGTTGTGCATCTAAGGTCACTGTCTGAAGCTTTTGTACTGATAAAAAAAAAGGCTGGCACCATACAGCATAGGACGTTTGCTCCAATACCTGAAAGCCATGTAATGTTCCAAAGTTTTTCTTTGGATGAGGCAAAATGTCCTGAAATTACATGGTCCGTAGTTGGCAAGGGATGTGATGTTTGCGGATGATCAGATGTGATTTAGTGAAATACAAAAAGCTTACATGGTCGGTAGCTGGCAAATATTACTTTTGTATTTTGTGTCCATGTCAGTCTCCCATGATTCTGATGGGCTGCACATGAGGCTGTTTCTGGATTGTAACAGACCAACCCTGAGATTGTGAAGCGATGGAGCAACGAGGTTCAGGAAGCTGTGCAATCTAAAGCACCTTTAGTGCAATTTCATGCCCTGGCTCTTCTTCATCAGGTACAATAGGACTTGTAAAAATCTTTATCCCTTTTGGAGATCTTTCTGCTATTTTGTGACCAGATGCACCAACCTGGCTGCATTATGCTGGTTCTGTACTTATTGGCATGTTGCAGCAAGTGTATGGGATTTTCTTTTCCAAACGATGCAGGTTTAGCCCATGCTTGTTGTTGAACTGTTTATTTCTTGTGTTTTGGTTGACAGATTCGACAAAATGACCGACAGGCTGTCAGTAAACTTGTCACTAGTCTAACACGTGGAACCGTACGTTCCCCATTGGCACAGTGCCTCTTGATTCGTTACACCAGTCAGGTACTTGAACCTTAAGCCCATGGGTGTTGTTTGGCACCATAGCTGTTCACGACGATTAGTGCGAACATACCTATCGCGACGAATTATACGTAACGAACGCATTGAACCTTTTGAACAAATCGTAAAAAAACGTTAATGAATTTGTATCCGTACAATTCCGTACAATTAAAACAAAAAAAAATGTACATATAGCGCAGTTTGTAAGTTTTCTGTTAAATGAGCGCTAAAGTATCCTAAATATTTAATTAAATATAACACTTCAATTAGGTATCACAATTCCTTCATAAAATGGTAGCGGGTAATGCAGAATTAAGCTACCACAGAAAATTAGAGCACCCGGGTTGAAGCGTCCGGAAGGGCAATATTTCATCAAATGCCGTGTTTGAGCCTATCTGACAGCAACTATGGCCGCCTTGAAATTTTAATCAAATTCTGTGTCTGAGCCTATCTGACAGGCAGCCATGGCCGCCTTCTCTCTGCCTTCTCTGCCTTCTCTCTCTACTATCGGGCGCCATGGCCGCTTCTCTCTGCTTCTCTCTCTATATCGACAACACACGACTGCAAAAAATTATATCCAGACAACGCACGACATTTATGCAAAATTAAGTACAGGCCATGTACAAATGACATTTTTCACATTAAGCGCATTGCACGACATAAAAATCGCTACGTGAAAATAGTGTGACGTTTCAGCGTCTCTTTTTCGAAAATGTCCGTACATTTTCGATGAAGAGACGATACAAGTTCCCGTGATATTACGAACAGAAAGTACCAATAACTACGACGTATCTTTTCCTCGATTTCCGTACATTCCCGTGAAAAAATGTACATTCTTGTACATATTACGGGAAATATTGTACTTTTACCGTAAATTTTCAGTTTCAGTTTACAGTAGACGTTTTTTTGCGATTTTCAAAATCGTCACGAATTATACGTTTCAATCGGAAAATTTGATAAAATCGCACGATTTGAACAACACTGGCTGCTACGTTTATTGCGGTGAACAAAAAATGCGATCGTACCAAAACTGTTAATTAGTAGTCACTACAGAAAGTACGATTTTAGTATGCAGTTGATTGCACAGATCGCCGACAGATCACGCCAAATCCATCTCTTGGGCAGTTGGGCGAATTGAAAAAAAAAGAAAAACAAAACAAAAGGAAAGGGGTAAAAATCTACAGGAGAGCGGTCCAAATTTTGACTTCCGTAAGTCAACTGCGATCGGGTTACAACTTGCAAGACACGGGCCGCCATGCATCCCTGTTTAAATCACGGTTCTGCACAACAGTAAATCACAAGGAAACCAAACTTCGTACTTTTTTCGAGCGAGCCCGTACTCTATTGATCAGATCGTACGTTTTTCTTTTGTTATGTGTATGGTTGGCATTTGGCACACTTAAACCTACTGCTACAGTAATACCGCAAGTATTTATAGACCGTAAAACAAACAGGCACCTCCAGTATTTTACTGTAGGTGCAGTAATGTACTGTACCTGTGCGTGGTCACGGTTTCATGCTTTCAGTATTAATGCAAATTTGATTTAACTGTGGGAACCCTATCAGTTAGCTTTTGACCGTTTGCTTCTTGCAGATTTATGATCACTCGAGTAGTTATAGTTTTACTGTGGTTCGCACATAAAGACGCGACATACATTTTCACATCTTTAGGGATGATGCTTTTGTCTTTCTCATCATCTCCGACTTAGGTTGCTGTCAGGGGTGATTTCCTTTTCTCCTCCGTTCCAGGTGCTAAGGTAGGAGGCCATTGTGTAGAAGGCCATTATTTACGTCTTCCGTCGCGTGACCAACTCTGGAAAAGGAAAAATTTGCAGTTTTGACCAACAGAAGTTAAGGCAGGATGGCCCTGGTGCAGCCAGGAAACAAGAAGGATGAAGACAGAGACGATGAGAGTAAGTATTATTACACTGATCCATCTAGTCCGAGGGTGGTTTTGTAGTTTCAGGTTTCCACCTTGGCAATGCTTACATTTCTAGTTCTTATGAAAATGGTTATGGCCTGTTATTGTTTATTTGTTAGGTAATAAAGAACCTATTGTTGTAATCACATGTGGGGACTGGGCACATTAGCCGTGATTTGTATTTGGTACTCATTCACAGCAAAATGTTGGTACATCACTATTGGATCTGTAGTTTTATCTGTAATCTTTTTTGTTGACTGATCGAGTCGGTATAGGAAAACGATTAGAACAGCGCTGCAACGTTTATTCATGAATCAGGATTCGCATGAAGTCTGATGCATTCACAATGTAATCTGTTTCCATTCTTGTTTCTCAGCGGAGTATTCACCTTTCTTTGGAATCGAGAAGGGAGCCGTCTTACAGGAAGCGAGAGTGTTCAATGATCCACAGTTGGATGCTCGACGATGTGCTCAGGTATGCTTGATTGTGCAAACTGACCTATGCACTTAACCGGCATTTCTATTCTAATTTAATATCTGCAAGGCTCACTCCTCATGCCTACTTTTAAATCTTTGATCAACCAGGGCATATGAGCATATGAGAATGATTTTCTACTTGCTTTGAATCTGTGGCTGAGTCCAAGATCGGTTGTTGCTTTGCAGGTCATCACAAAGCTTCTTTACCTCCTCAATCAAGGAGAAACGTTCACCAAGGTAAAACAGAAAACTTTTTCTATGTATTGCCGGCGCGTAGCTACAAGTGTTTAGGGCCTCATATGATGTTATCCTGTGTGATTATGCAGACGGAGGCAACTGAGGTTTTTTTTTCTGTCACGAAGTTGTTCCAATCAAACGACATAGGGTTGCGACGCTTTCTATATCTTATGATCAAAGAGATTTCTCCATCGGCAGATGAGGTAGGCAGCACTATTGGTACTCTGCTTCGTATTTACCAAGTCTTTGCAGGTCGTCCAGTTGAAGAAATTATTCGAAGTCACGTTTTTTGCCATGACTCTACTTGGAAGATGCACTTAAAAGGCAGGAGAATTTTTTTCTCACTCACGACATATGCGAACTAGACTGGACCACTAGTTATTAAGTCCATCATGCCCTGATCAATGCAAGTCGCCCTGGTTTGGAATCACTTTTGGCTTTTTGATCGGATACAGTGATGTTGTTGGCTACATTGTGACAGGTAATTATAGTGACCAGCTCCCTGATGAAGGACATGAACAGCAAGACTGACTTGTACCGGGCAAATGCCATTCGAGTCCTCTGTCGTATCACCGATGGTGGCCTTTTGGGACAAATAGAACGCTATCTTAAGCAGGCTGTGGTGGACAAAAATCCGGTTGTTTCTAGTGCAGCTCTTGTCAGTGGTATCCACCTCCTGCAGGTAAATCGTTTTGTCTCAAGCCAACAATCTTTGGGTTGTGCATCTAAGGTCACTGTCTGAAGCTTTTGTACTGATAAAAAAAAAGGCTGGCACCATACAGCATAGGACGTTTGCTCCAATACCTGAAAGCCATGTAATGTTCCAAAGTTTTTCTTTGGATGAGGCAAAATGTCCTGAAATTACATGGTCCGTAGTTGGCAAGGGATGTGATGTTTGCGGATGATCAGATGTGATTTAGTGAAATACAAAAAGCTTACATGGTCGGTAGCTGGCAAATATTACTTTTGTATTTTGTGTCCATGTCAGTCTCCCATGATTCTGATGGGCTGCACATGAGGCTGTTTCTGGATTGTAACAGACCAACCCTGAGATTGTGAAGCGATGGAGCAACGAGGTTCAGGAAGCTGTGCAATCTAAAGCACCTTTAGTGCAATTTCATGCCCTGGCTCTTCTTCATCAGGTACAATAGGACTTGTAAAAATCTTTATCCCTTTTGGAGATCTTTCTGCTATTTTGTGACCAGATGCACCAACCTGGCTGCATTATGCTGGTTCTGTACTTATTGGCATGTTGCAGCAAGTGTATGGGATTTTCTTTTCCAAACGATGCAGGTTTAGCCCATGCTTGTTGTTGAACTGTTTATTTCTTGTGTTTTGGTTGACAGATTCGACAAAATGACCGACAGGCTGTCAGTAAACTTGTCACTAGTCTAACACGTGGAACCGTACGTTCCCCATTGGCACAGTGCCTCTTGATTCGTTACACCAGTCAGGTACTTGAACCTTAAGCCCATGGGTGTTGTTTGGCATTTGGCTGTCACGCCGTTAGTCATGACGTGGATGGTGTTATGTTTTCCAAAGCTTAGTACTAGCACAAATCAGTATTCATAAGGTTTGTAATCGGGTGAATTCTAGTTTTTTTACCTACTTCATTGTACTGTAGTATCGTTTGATTCCTCAGCGACAGATGCTGATATTATTTCCAGGGTTTATTACGATGTTTTCCTGTACAGGTCATGGAGGAATCAGGTGTTAACAGTATGGGTGGCGATCGACCTTTTTATGAGTATCTAGAAGGATGTCTACGACAGAAGTCAGAGATGGTCATATTTGAAGCTGCCAGGGCTATCACAGACTTGACTGGTGTCACAGGGCGGGAGTTGACTCCTGCTATAACCGTATTGCAACTTTTCCTGAGCTCATCAAAGCCAGTCCTCCGGTTTGCTGCTGTTCGCACTTTGAACAAGGTACGCCTGTATTTGTATTTTTCAGAGCTCTCGCCATCTCTGGCACTGGATATGAATACGAGCCTGTACTTGTACTTTAGGCATTAGGCAGTAAATGACAATACACCAGCTCCCGTTGTTCGTTTGTCGGCTTACGGCTTTCAAATCCCTAATCATACACCATTTCTCAGAGTTTCCTTGTTTTATTTTTCCCTGTTTGGCTCTGGCTGGCAGGTTTTCCTCAAAGTCAAATAAATGACTATTAATTTGAGCATTTGCTGGTTGATGACATGTTTTTGCTGCTGCTTTTGCAGGTCGCAATGAGCCATCCCCTGGCAGTGACAAATTGCAACATTGATATGGAGACCCTTATTTCAGACCAGAATCGAAGCATTGCCACCTTGGCCATCACGACTCTATTGAAGACTGGAAACGAATCAAGTGTTGACAGGCTGATGAAACAAATTACTAATTTTATGTCAGACATTGCGGATGAGTTCAAGATTGTGGTGGTGGAGGCTATTCGCTCTTTATGTCTGAAGTTTCCACAGAAATATCGAACTCTGTACGGTGCCTCTTCTTATTTTGTAGAAGGCCAGCTGATCATATGCCAGCTGTTCTACTTATGAGTCACTTAAGAGTCTTCAAATAGTGTGGGAACTTTTGTCTCCCAATCTTTTCATGCTGAAATAATGGGAAAATAGTGCATGAATTGATTGCTTGAAACAAGAATTGAAATTGCTGCAGCAAGGGAAGCCCAGGTTTAGCCTGTTCAGATTTCTTGTTGTTGTTCTTGTACTGGTTTGTATAGGACGTTGTTTTGTAATTTCCTAGGTTTTTGTTCCTTATTCGATGTTATCAAGCCTGCATTGCGTACCTGTTATTGTTGATCCAAGGTTGTCTGCTTTCTGAAATGGGATCATGGTTGATAGGTTGTCTGTTTGTACGTTTTCTTTCACGATGTGAGTCTATCATATTTGTTAATACAGCAGTTTTTCTTAAATATGCAGGATGAATTTCCTGAGCAACATTCTTCGTGAAGAAGGTGGCTTCGAGTACAAGAAAGCAATCGTGGATTCTATTTTGATTCTGATTCGAGAGATTCCAGATGCGAAGGAGAGTGGACTGTCACATCTCTGCGAGTTCATTGAGGATTGTGAATTTACTTATCTGTCAACCCAGGTAAATTGATCGCCTCAGTATCTATCCTGTAGCTGAATGTCAGTGATATTGGTGAACTAACTGTGAGCCATTTGGCAGCAATTGGAACCATTAACTGATTTATAATTTTTGTTTGTTGTTTGGACAGATATTGCATCTACTTGGCAAGGAAGGGCCTAAAACTGTAGATCCAAGTAGATATATCCGTTATATCTATAACCGTGTCATTCTGGAGAATGCTACAGTGAGGGCTTGTGCTGTTAGCACGCTGGCGAGCTTTGGAGCAGCTGTTGAGTCCTTAAGAGTAAGCTGATCAGAATCCAATGCCCCTTGTTCTGATTATACTATCTGCATTTTATCCAAAAACTTAAAAGATGCATCTCTTTCTGGTTCAAGCTTTCTTGAACCAAGTTTGACCATTCAGATTGTGTAGGAAGTTCTAGAAGCTGCCACGTATTTTCAGGGGGCAGGGACATGTGATTTTATGCCTGGTGTGCTGTGCAGAGTGAACCCGCTTTGGTTTCACGAAACTGAAGTGTAATGTGTGAAGTTCATGTCATTTGGTATGTCATGTCGAGTTTCATGTCCTATAGGTTGCACAAATGCTATTGAGCAGCTTTGATATGTACGGATCGGTACAAGCGGTATTGAATTTACTCTACCGAGTGCCCTTACGATGGATGACTTATTATTTTCCTGATTCATGACCTTTGCATGCACGGATTCTGGCGGTCCACAAATTTTATTTTTTCACCATTTGACAGTTATTTTTGTTTGTACCATTTTATTTACTATTAAGGAGCCTGCATACTGTGTGCTTGTAATATGTCAGTTACTTGTTTATATTTATGCTTTCTATCTTTAGAATTCTTTATCAATAATTTTGCTGTATATAATTTCAATAATCGTCTTTTGGCAACCCAAACTTACTGAACATCAAATGTTGAAAAAATGTTGTTTAAATTTAAGCACAGGGTTATGTTGTGCCCAAGAAGCTTGTTAGGTCTATAGTAGTTTTATCTAAAATCCAATGTTTTTCTACTGTGCTCGGATATTTTTTATGGAAATGAGTAGCTGACAATGCTCATTTGTTTGTGCAGCCACGTATTGTTGTCCTATTGCGACGATGTCTTTATGACAATGACGATGAGGTCAGTACTGGTGGCAAGGAATTTTGGTTGTTGTAATTTAAATAGGTAAAAAACTTGTTGTGAGCAAGATGCCCTTAATGACGAATAACTGGTTAGGCGCAGGATATGGTCTTTTGTTCTCTTAATTATTTTTGTGGAGGGATTTGCTGTAGAGGGTGATTAAGCTGTTTCATTAAGCTACTTCATGGATTATAAACTCTCTTGGACTCTGGTTCAGGTTCGGGATCGAGCGACACTGTATCTTAATGTTTTAGGTGGTGCTGAGGACGAGTCTGTGGCTGTTGATGGAGCGAAAAATTTCATGCTGGAAGAGCTGGATATTCCTTTAGCAAATTTGGAGAACAGCTTGCGTGCTTATGTAAGTCAAGGATGCTTATAGCCCACCCGTCCTGTTCTTTGATTCGCTTTTCATTTGGTATAACCTTTATTAGGCTAGATGGTCCCTCATTGTGTAGTCAAATTCAGTTACATGGCTGCCACAAGTTCACTTCTATGGCTTAAAGGACTACCAAAGAGCCTTTAACCATTTTTATTCACAATGGTCAGGTGGCGAGTGAACAACCCTTCAACATTTCAGCCGTGCCACGTGAATTGAAGGGACCACTTGGCGACCGCAAATCTGCTGGTGGCAAGAAAAAGGAAGCAGCTGCAAAAGCTGCATCCAATGGAGTGGTGTCTGGAGCCGGCAGTGGGGTTGCTTATGAGAAAATCCTTAATGCCATTCCACAGTTCAGCTCCTTTGGCAAACTGTTCAAGGTGATGCATTCTTTATTGTTTTATAGTATGTCTCTCTCTATTTTACTACTATGTAGTAAGAACGGGGACCTTTTTCTATACCTAGATCCTATTGGATCACTAAATGTGAGCCTGCTTAGAGAATAAATGGAAAAGTGCCAAAAAATGTACAAGCTGACCAAAACAGGCCACAATCTGAGTCAGTTCGCTCTGAGTCCGTTCTGTTGGAGCCTTTATAATGTCTTAGGTGACACATCATGTACACCATTAATTGCTGTTAGAGTTAGTGAATTGTTAGCGTTAACACTTCATTAGGATTAACTTCTCTAAATTACGCTTTGCAAGGGTGTTCATTTTTTGCCACTCAAAATAGTTTAATTAACACGTTTATGATTTCAGGTCTAAAAAACACTACCTGGTATTAGAGGGATTAAGTGCAGCTAAATGTACATAATTCACGTATTTTGTCTTGTTTTCTGTTTTGTGTATTACGTTTGATACTACATTCAGCTAGCATCTATTCACGAAGTCACAGTATCATTTGGAAATATATTAAGGTATTAACCAGGGACTATGCAGAATGATTCCTAAACTACTTCTGTAGCACCAGGTCAGTTGCGAGGGCTTTGACGTGAGGCTGTGCAGCTATGTTAACGCCATATTCTTTGCTGATGTGTTGTCCTTTTTGATGCTGGTTTTGCAGTCGTCTACACCGACTGAGTTGACAGAAGCAGAAACAGAATATTCTGTCACTGTGGTTAAGCATGTGTATCCTGAGCATCTTGTTCTACAATTCAACTGTTCCAACACTATTGCAGAACAAGTGCTTGAGAATGTAAGTTCGATCTTGTCCTGTCTCATTCTTTGGCCACTTCAGTAGTTATAGATATGAGACAGCATGGAAAATGATAAAACATTTGGTTGTTCAAGTGGACCACTAAGGATATTAAAGCTGTGAATGTGCAGGTGAGTGTGGTCGTGGACTTAGCGGAGGCGGAGGAATTCACAGAAGTGGCAACAGTACCATTGAAGTGGCTGACATATGGCGAAGCAGGTCGGACATATGTGGCATTTGCCATGAGACCAGAGGGCGCACTTGCTCTCGGCAAGTTCAGCTGTGTGCTGAAGTTCCGTGTGAAGGAGGTCGGTGATCTGAACACTCAGGGCCTTTGTTGTTTCTTAGATATTGCAAACTGGACATGACAGGTTATTTTGAATCAAGGTCTGTCATCTTGTCTGCAATCTGTTTGCAAAGTTTTTCAAGGAGCCTTTTGACTCAGCCAGTGCCTCTATTTCAAATGCAGGTAGACCCAACCACTGGTGAAGCTGAAGAAGATGGATACGAGGATGAGTACCAGTTGGAGGATATGGAGGTTTGTCTATGGTGATCTTGTGTATCTTTGTTTATAGAATCTAAACTTTACACCTTGCTCATTGAATTGACATCAGCAAAGTTTTGTTTTCTGGATTTATTCTCTTTGATCTGGTCAGAGTAACTTTGTTAATTTGCGAGTGAAACTGTTTGCCTTGCATATCTGAAAGATCTCAATATGGCAGAGTCGCTCTCCTCATACACACCTCATCCCACTGGCCACATGAGACCAGTCAGATGGCAAGTATTTGGCTGCTACATATTTGGAAATGTCTGTGGATTTCCTGACCGCGTGTCTGATTGCCTGTCACAACTGCAGGTGGTTGCAGCTGACTACATTGTAAAGACGGTGGTCACCAACTTCCGTAACGGATGGGAGTCATTGGATTCGTCTCTTGAAAGAGTTGACGAGTATGGCTTAGGAGTGAGAGAGAGCTTGCAAGAGGCAGTAGAAGCTGTGATTGGTATTCTTGGAATGCAGGCGTGCGAGGTAGGTCTTCTTATCCTGTCTGTCTTACTCTGGGTATAATTCAATGTGGCGATGAGCTGCAGGTTAACAAGGACAAATGCGTTTGTATGCGTTTTTTTTCTTTAACTCTGCAAGCAAATGACAGATGTCATTCGTCTACTGTAGATGTTGTGAATGCAGGCCGTTGTAGTCAGCGGCTTTAGTAAATGTCTATGTTCACCTTCTGCTCTTGCACCACGGTTGAATGCATACCAATTTGTGCATTATGAAAGAACCCTCCCAGTTTTTAACAAAAAAACCATGTGACAGGGCACGGAGCTCGTACCTGGGAACGCCCGTTCACATCAGTGCTTGTTGGCGGGTAACTTTATTGGTGATGTGCAAGTTTTAGTGAGACTTTCCTTTGGCATTGACAGTCAAAAGCAGGTGGCCATGAAACTTGCTGTCCGATCAGAGGAGCAAGCAGTAAGTGACCTTATACATGAAATTATAGCGAATGCCTAGTTTTGTGCATGGCTGTGTTGCGTAGTCATGTCCAGACAGGGACATCTTCATGATCGCTATACCATTTTGCCCACATGCAAGCCAATGTGAAAGGAACAAAGGGACGCCATTTTGGTCCCTGAGATGAGAAGGTACTTTTAGTTTGAAACTGTTGTTGTGTAGCGAATTAAGTAGGATAGATTTGTTAATTCTTACCTGATGAAAAGCAAAGGTTCAGTTTCACTGTTAGCGAGCCTATAGCCTTACATATTTTCCGGTATGTGGAGTTTTTCAATTTTCTTAAAGTTCTTATACTGTCGAAAGAGCTTGGCGTTCAGGGTGTCTTGGTTGTAGCGAGGTATTAAACTATCAGCTCACTTTCCATCCGTACTGTGTTGGAAAGCAAAGCTGTTGTTGTAAGGCTGGTTGGTAGAGCCTGTGTATGTGTGCTGTAGATGTAGTCACCTTTGCGATGTGGCGATGGTCTGTTTCATTTTTGGGAGAGTTTCTGTTTTGCACATGCTTTGTGAAGTTCGTATTTCTTGCAGTGGTCCCGGTTAAGGTTTTGGAGTTCCTTAAGAGGTGGTTTCTGCAGGAGGTTTGGTAGGATAAGAGATGGCAAATTAAATGGATGGGATTTGTAACTTCTGTATTGCACTCGTTACTCATTTCCGTCTCATACATTCTGCTGTTTTGTTCCTACAAACGTAGATTAGTTTTATCAGAGGATCAACACGACAACCATTCACAAAACAGATGGAAGTTTCTGGAACGCTAACTGGCTTATGGGTGTCTAGAGTTTTAAAAGCCTGTAGGAGGCCTAGTATGTGTTGGAAGGAGAGAAAAGCTGTATTGAAGAACTGAATGCTTCATCCATATCCATATGACATGGCTATTAATGTATTTTTTTCACCGGAAACTGTAAGGTTAATTATACCCTCTTATTGTACTGAAAAGAACTGACAAATATACTGTTGGACAAGTATATGTGCTTTACTCAGATATTTTGAGGAGCCTTCAAATTCAATATGGTTGTAATGTTTTGCCTATTTTAACCAGCAGTTGGAAATTTTGCGTTATTATTGCGCTGAAGATATGTGGGGTGTTCACATTCTTCAGTGATTTTGACCTTGTTTAGTTTTTCAAGGCATGGAAAGGCAAAAAGTACTTAGTGTCCGCTATGTTTTCAAGTTAATAGTTTTTGTTCTTATTAAAGTTGTTGTGAAAATGCATGAAGTAATCAACATGTCAAGGAACATCAGCTGGCTCACCCGATTCTGAAACTAAAAACTGATCATGCATTATTACTTATTTCCCTAGTTGGTCCTATTCCTATTCAATCTGCCGATGTGATACTTCATTGCGCCTGTGTTCTTGAAATCGCCCTGAGGGCTCACCAACCATGGGAATTGGGTTTGGCACGGGAAATAACTGGCTCAAGATCCAGGTTGTAGCTTTGAGAAAATTGCTAGTTCTAAGTATGGCCATTTTGACTATGAGGTCTGGTGTTTTCCCCGCCTGCTCTACCTCTACGCACTAAATATTGCAAATCTTTCCCGTAATCCTGTTAAGAACACCTGTAACTTTTCACTCTCCGACATGACTCTATCAAAACTAATTAATTTTTCTACCAAAATAATCAAATTGCTTTACTCTATCAACTATAGTCTCATTTTGCCTAGAATTAAATTGAATAAATTCCTAAACCACATTGTGACCTTACCATTGACTACTTTTTCAGAATGATTTTCAAGATTCTTCCAACATCCATAGAGATACTAGAGATACTAGAAAGATAGTAGTCGTTAACCGATTCGATATAACTTTGGATAAGTTTGGTCGTGGCTGCCATCGCCTATTGCCACAACTTCCTCACCTTCGGATCCTTTCGCATTTTCTCCTCACCGTTCACTATCTTCCACTTTTTCAAAATAGTGTTGCAATGATTCGCTACTCCCAGAGTTATCCCAGTGTAGTTAGATCTGTTGAAGAAGACTGGTGTGCCGACTACTTGGAAATCCTCTTTTTCCTTCCAACTCACTGCCAAAGTCAAGATCCACCTCTGTTCTCTGCTTCCTTTTTCTTTTCCTTTCTCTTTTGTATTTCTCATCTTCTTCCAAGCTATCTGAGCTGCTACTACAACAAGAGCTAGAGCTATCTAAGCTGTCTTCCGATTCCTCTTTCTCCGAAACGTTTGATTTTTGTCTTTTATTTCTTTTTCAGCTTAAACTTCAACAACTTCTTATATGCGTCTTTATTCTCCTTTGAAATGGAAATGCCTTTCGCTTGGTTTCTCGAGAGAATGCTTCGAGATTCGTCGGATCTTTTGAGATTCGTCGAATCTTTCAAGATCTCCATATTCGTCCTTAGTCTGGATGGAGAGGTTGTGTTCATCTTCTTCTTCCCCCCATGACTACCTCACTAGATCCTCAATCCGTTGGCTCGAAATGGAGCTAATCTAGGATCCGTACTGTATCGCAATGAGCACAAAAACTTAAAATTACTCAGTGTAAAAGCGAAAATTGAACTCACAAAATTACCACCAGCTCATATATCATTCATAACATAGACAAAAATTTGTCTCGATAAACCACAGCCATGTCATGTCGATTTTTTTCTCATACATAATCACTTAATCACTAACAAACTGGATTTTTATCATAGCCACAAAATGAATTCAACACAGAAATCTGAACCGGCAGATGAGGCTTTAAGCTTTCCATCGCAATCGTCGAGCTACCGGGTTGACGAGTATGCATGGAGTTTAGATGTTTTGAGTGGCAAAATAACAATGACAATACAACAATTATATTATTTTTCCACGTTTACTTTTTTTTGTGTTGATTACCTCATGCGTTTTAATCATTTTCTTGGATTTTTCATTTGTCGTCTCTCCCCTGTAGTGTTCAATTGCATGCTTGTTTAACCTTGGATTTCGCCTTCACTTCCGCTCTCTGCTTTGTTCCAAGCCTTTACTTGGAAGTTTTGCCATGTCATCTTACCAGTCATCTTTTTAATAAAAAATAACAAACATTCTTCACATTAATTAACTAAATTAAATAATTTATAACTAATATCAAGTACAATTATATAATTATAATTAATAAGTTATTTAATAATTAATTCACAGAATAAATTAGCAAGTTTGACAACTTTTCAAATAAATCTATATTTTATAACTCCGAATCTGATCAGTATATTGTAGATTTATCTAAACTGAAAATAAAAACAATAGGTCCAAATGACTGTAAAACTTTTAGTTAAATTTTTAAAGGTAAATTCAAATGAACCTGAATTTACTAACACTTATAGGAATCATATTTACTCTAATCCTATGCGGTATTTGGAATATGCACCAGATCTAGAAGAAATAAAATTAACTAATAAAAAAAAAAAAAATCCGCGCTTATGAACTTGGGTTATTATATTTTACTTACTAGTATTCTTATAATAGGAGTAGTAAGTCAAAAATCTACATTTAAATGTAATTTTTAAAAACCGAAAATGATTCTTTAGGTGTATTAATAAGAAGTGCTAGATTTACTGCAGTTTAACAAGTGTTATGATTTTTAAACTTAATATGATCAATTTCAGTCTAAGGTTAAGAAAATCTAAAAGAGGAGAGAGAGGGGAGAGAGAGCAGGGAGAGAGGATAATATTCTTATGATCATTCATTTTATATTATTGGGTTCAAGTATTCGCGCCTAAAAAAAA
>JBBHKE010001684.1:482020-493579 GCA_037447655.1 Zygnema cylindricum
TTCGCAATAAAGTGTTCCCACTTAGATATAACCCCAAGACTGACAGTTCCCCAGTCAGTGAACCCAAATATAATTGAACCTCAGCCGTGATAGATCTAATCGAAGAAAACCTAGACGTATGAGACTCCCGATTACCTCCAGAGTCTCAAAGTGCATCCTATACAGTAAATTGTCTTTGACGAATGCCTTATGTATCTCAGTCAAAACATCTTCATGCTTAATAGCTAATCTAGATAGTGCCGACTCCAAGTTAATATAAACCCAAGTGACTGACCCCTTGACAGTCAGAACCCCAATATAGATTCACCCTTGTGAAATAACGCTTTCTGTGTGCTCAGTTCCACCACAGAATGCAAAGTTAGAATATGAGATTTGGACACATTCACCCACTTTGACTTTCCCTTAGAAATGCAGCCACCCTGGTAGACAAAAACTCTAACTGACTACACCCCTGTGTAGCGTGGACTCCCCTTAGTCTGCAGCAAAAAGAATCACTGAAAATGGTAAAGTAAATTGATAGTTATGGCTGCCCAAAGTTAACCATTTATACAAGGTGCTCTCTTAGAGAGAGGGTCCTATCTGCCAAATATTTCTAAGTCCTATCTCCCTCTAAAACTCTATCTACTGAAGTACGACACCAATTAAAACACTCTGTCGTACAGAGAAGTACAGGTGCCGGTGTACTTTATGTACAGCCATAGTACGACATGGCAAAAATGTTGACACGTGTCATATCCGGATTCGTTTCTGTAATCTTCGGAGTTGCCGCAATCCAATGTAGTGTTGCCACGTGTCACTCAATGTGGCGGTGATCGCAAACCGCCAAAATCGTACTCCGCGATCGCGGCATCCTTCGCGGCCGTCCGATCAAATTTGGATTTCAATCGTGGCCGTCATAAATATTTGCGCGGTATTCTTTCCGGCGTCAAACAAACTGCGCGGTATTTATTTCGTATACGTACCGTACGTCGTACTTTACACAACTGTTTCTATGCAGTATGCATATAGTTCTAGTTAAATGAATTAGTCTTATTGTAACTATTTAAATTAATATCATACCCCGTACAGTATATCATATAATTTAGACTATCTGGATAAGGTTACCGGCTATTGCGGGTGTGACGAATGGCAGGTACCAAGATCAAATCCTGGCTCTGTCAAAACTCCCTTTTAGAGAAAACCTTATAAAACAACTGTCTGTCTCTCAAAAGACAGCACAGGCAGCCATGGCTAACTCCTCCTCCAGTCTTCAGTGACTGCGACAAGTGTGGGGACTTGAGTGAGGAGTTAGAGGCAGGCTGTCAGTATCTACTATTTTGCTTTTTATTTTGCAATCTCTAGACCTAGAAAATACTTGAATTCCAACACTACGTGGTAATGATTAAATCTTATCAAACCTTATAGCTTGTATCCTTAGCACTAGACCTAACGGGTAAGGTTACCGTCTACCGGATGCTTGACGTCCGGCAGTTACCAGGATCAAATCCTGGTTGCATCACTAATCGTTTTTGTAAATAAACTACCATTTAATAAAGCAACTAATCTATTTCCTGTAAACCTCTGGATAGCCTAGGTAGCCATGGCTTTAGCTTCCCCTCCAACTTCTCAGTGACTGCGACAAGTGTGGGAGTTGGAGAGAGAAGTTAGAGATAGACTGCCTCGGCTTCTTCTTGTATTTCTATTTAGACCTCGAAAATACTCAAAAAACGACCATCAATTTCGACAACGTAACGACAAAAAGTTACTGTCTGCAACACTTTTTTTTCATGTGGTTGCCGCAGTTTTGTTACCGTAAACGTTTGTCGTCTGTGTGAATTACTAACTTTTTTATGTCGGTCGACAATCGCAAGCGCGGCAAAATTTTCAACGGTTGACACAATGGCCAAGCGATTGATAGTCAAATTTGTACTCAACGGTGCTTTATTTGTACCAACATGTACTTCAAACGTAAGTGATTGTGCTCAACCAAAACAGTCATTGTCATGATCTATTCCCTTACTCTTTTAGGGTCGAGAGAACGTATAATACTTAGAAAAATCTTTTTATTATGGTGGACTTCCACTAGGACTCTGAGTAATTGTACGGAATATTTGACTGAAGGGCGTGCTTTCCATGAAGGGCGTGCCATCCATTAGGTCCGTTAGTAAACCAATTTTTTTTTGCGTGGCTCATTTTGGTTGGTAACACGTTGGTTAATATAAGATTCTTAAAATTTTGAAAGAATCTTAAAATGCAACGTCTGAACGCAATATTTGTACGAGCAGAGGAAATATATGAACCAGCGGACATAATTAATGACTCGTACAAAGGGCATTAAGTATACTACCCAAATTTTCAAAACGCAGCGATAAAAAACCGGCGGCAAATTTTGATGGTGGGTGTAACACTAATAGTAGATCGAACTTGTTTGTAAATGGGTATTTAAGTGTTAGGAATGTACAATTTTGAATTTGATAGACGTGCGCGAAAGAATCGCAGGATTTGGAATTTTGTTTCAAAAGAGAGTGTGATTGGTGTATTTAGGCAACATCGCGAGGTCGAAATAACGAATGGGTGTTCATTTTTACGAGTTAAGGGTCAAACTAGGCGCGGAATTTAAGGCGTACGTTTATAAAGTACCAAACGAAATCAATATTTCGTTTGGTACGCACGATGGTTCGTTTCGTACAGTTTTTAGTACGAAATGTCACTTTCACTTTATGTAATTTAGTTAGAAGTTCCGCGTGCGAAATTTGCGAAGTCGCGTTTCGTTTGGCGTGCACTTTTGCACGTTAATGTTACGTAGTGAAACGTAGCGTTTGATTGGTTAGTAAAGTGCTAAGTAGTTAGTAAGAGATTTCGCACGTTTTTGCATTGGTCAGTCCGAGTCCTTGCTGATCAATGATTGGCCCAAGTAAAAGTTGTTGATATTTGAGTATTTTCTAGGTCTTTATTAGGATATAAAAAGAGCAGAAACAGTTTGCCTCTGACTCCCTTCTTCAAGGCCCCACACTTGTTGCAGTCATTAAAGGCTGGAAAGGGAGCTAGAGCCATGGCTACCCAAGCTCTCTAGAGAGACAAGTGTAGATAATTGTAGGTTTACTAAAAAGATGTTGACGGACTTAGGATTCGATCCTGGTACCTGCCGTCCATCAAAATTCAGATAGCAGGTAGCTTTATCCATTTAGTCTAGGGCTAGTGTTAAGGCATATGGGGTTTGATAAGTATTTAACTAGTTACACGTAGACTAGTTCATTTAACTAGAAATAGATACTTAGTGCATAGATATAGTTTAATAAAGTACGGAATACGGTAAGGTGATAGAACGGATACCGCGCATTTGTTTCGATAGCGAAACAAATACCTAACACCAATTTTCGCCATCTACAATTTAATGTTGGTTTAGATCTGACGACCTCGATAAATGCCGAGATCGCGGAGTAGGTTTTTGGCGGTTCGCGGTAACCACTACGTCAATTGACAGGTGGCAATATTACATTGGCTTGCGGCATATCCGGGGATAATAGGAACAAATCTGGATATGGCATTTGTCGACATTTTGGCCATGTCGTACGATGGACGTACATAAGGTACACCTGTACCTGTACCTTTATGTACTTTACAGTCTTGTTATTGGTTCGTACCTTAGTACTAGGGGGATTAGAGAGGGGTTTTGGGACTTAGAATATTTCTGGTAGGTAGCGCTGCCTCTCCTAGAGAGCACATTGTATAAATGGCAAACTTTGGCCAGCCATAACTATCAATTCAGTAAACCTATTTCAGTGATTATTGTTGCTGCAGACTCACGAGAGTCCATGCTACAAAAGGGTGTAGTCGGTCAGAGATTTTGCTTGCCTGGGTGGCTTCATTTCTAAGGTAAAGTCAAAGTGGGTGAATGTGTCCAAATCTCATATTCTAACTTTGCATTCAGTGGTGGAACTGAGCACACGAAAAGTTTTATTTCACAAGGTTGAAGCTTTAATAGGGTTCTGATTGTCAAGGGGTCAATAATTTGGGTTTATATAAACTTGGAGTCGGCAGTATCTAGATTAACTTCTTTTTATCTGCGAATTCTGTGTGGCAATGGAGCCCATAGAATTACAGGTTATAAGCCCACCATCTAGGGTGCCTATGTTTGATGGATTAGACTTCACTTATTGGGAGTTTACGATGGAGGGATTGATTTTTGAGAAGCACTGGTGGGGAATTGTTTCGGACAAGTGAGGTGTCCGCCACCAGGCTTTGGAGGAGCTCACTATGGAGAATCATTTAGGGCTGCCCAGAAAACCAACCGGGGTTCAGATGCAACGGAAGGTGAAGGGAAAATCATTACCGTGGAAGGGGAAATAGGGGAGAAGGATAAAGGGATACCTATGGTGAGGGGAGCTAGGCTCTCGGCTACGGTTCCACTTGTGGGGGTTAAAACTGAACCAAAAATTGAAGAAAATGACATGAAAATTTAGGAATATAAAAACACTAATGCAGAACATCTCATACTAAGATATGTGTCTAAGTCCATAGTCATCACTCTTTTAAGTCTAAACAAGTCTTCGAAAATCTAGGAAACACTAATTCAGATTTATAAGAGTGAGACTATATAGAGGCAACAAATAGTAAAACAAGAAATAGAGGCCTATGTTTATAAAGGCGGTAGCATGATAGAGTTTTGCAATGATATTGTTGCGTTATATGTTGAGCTTGCTAGTGCGAGATATGTAGAATCTGAGGAGAGAAAGATTAATACACTAATCATGAAGCTCCCAGATGAGTACGAAGACATCATTTACCGTATGCAGGGAATGGATGTCTCCTCATGGACTTGGAGCATTACCATGGGGGTAATTCTTGTGAGGGAAAGCACTTTGGAGCTTCGTAGGGGAAGTGACAGGGAGACTGCATTTACTACTGGTGGTGACTGGCGAAAGCATGATGTGAGGAACGGCGGTGACGAGCGGAAGCGTAATGAGAGGAAAAAAAACAAAGGTAAACCTTATCGGAACTTTGGTGGAAAGAGAGGGAGAAGAAAAGAAAGGGGAGCTTTGAAAAAAGGGGTTTGCTTCTTTTGTAGAAAACCGGGTCACTATATGGAAGAGTGTCCTTGATTGGAAGAACTTAGAAGTTGGAGTGTGAACGAGGAGGAAAAAGGGGAAGAGGAGAAAGAGGATGAAGAAATCTTGGAGCTTCTTCACATCGGTAGAATGGAGAAGAGAGAAAAGTACATAGAAATTCCACGAAGGCAACAATGTGCTTTTGGAGGTATAAGGGAAGTAAAGAAAGAGGGGGTTATTGAGGATGTCGAGGAGTGTAGAGTGTATGACTTAGAAATGAGAAAGTCAAATAAAGGATCCCTAAGTGAAAACGGGAAAGATAAAGTTAATGAGGATAACTTTATTGGTATTTTGGAATTAGAAAACTGGTCGGAAAGAGAGACTTCAACGAATTCCGAGGAAAGGGGAGAAGTGAAACTAGAAAGGGTTTTAAAGGATAGGGGAGAAAAGGAAAGTTTAATTTTTGGGGGTAATGGGTTTGACATCACTGATGGGAGTGATGGCATTTATGAAGGTGTGCCTGTAAAAGGGTTAGGACTTAGGTATATGTTGCATATGTTGCAGATTCAAGATGGGGCAGGCTGTTTGGATTGCTAAAGGGAAATCGGTTTGTGTGTGGATGGAAAAGAGATGAGGTGGATAATATCTTTGTTTGGACTTATGAAAAGTGGGATGCTAAAAAAAATGTATGATCACCAAGATGGAATGTTTACTTCAACTCATTTAATGTACCTTTTTTAATATGAGGGTGTTGTCTTAAAGTTTTTTGAAAGGAAAAGGAAAAGAAATAAAAAGGGGGGGGGGGGGAAGGTAAGGGAATGTTGGTTTATTTGATTATAAGAATTTAAAGAAAGTAGATTAGAAAATAAGGGGAGTGTTGATATTTGAGTATTTTCTACGTCTTTATTAGGATAGAAAAAGAGCAGAAACAGTTTGCCTCTGACTCCCTTCTCCAAGCCCCTACACTTGTTGCAGTCACTAAAGGCTAGAAAGGGAGCTAGAGCCATGGCTACCCAAGCTCTTTAGAGAGACAAGTGTAGATAAGTGCTAGGTTTACTAAAAGGATGTTGATGGACTTAGGATTCAATCCTGGTACCTGCCGTCCATCAAGATTCAGATAGCAGGTAGCTTTATCCATTTAGTCTAGGGCTAGTGTTAAGACATATGGGGTTTGATAAGCATTTAACTAGTTACACGTAGACTAGTTCATTTAACTAGAAATAGATACTTAGTGCATAGATATAGTTTAATACAGTACGGAATACGGTAAGGTGATAGAACGGATACCGCGCATTTGTTTCGATAACGAAATAAATACCGCGCACCATTTTTTGACGGCTACAATTAAATGCCGGTTTAGATCTGACGGCCGCAATAGATGCCGAGATCGCGGAGTAGGTTTTTGGCGATTTGCGATCACCGTCACGTCAATTGACACGTGGCAATATTACATTGGCTTGCAGCATATCCGGGGATAATAGGAACAAATCTGGATATGGCATTTGTCGACATTTTGGCCATGTCTTACGATGGCCGTATAGAAGGTACACCTGCACCCATACCTTTATGTACTTTACAGTCTTATTATTGGTTCGTACCTTAGTAATAGGGGGCTTAGAGAAGGGTTTTGGGACTTAGAATATTTCTGGTAGGTAGCGCTGCCTCTCCTAGAGAGCACCTTGTATAAATGGCAAACTTTGGCCAGCCATAACTATTAATTCAGTAAACCAATTTCAGTGATTCTTGTTGTTGCAGACTTAAGGGAGTCCAAGCTAAATAGGGGTGTAGTCGGTCAGAGTTTTTGCCTGCCTGGGTGGCTGCATTTTTAAGGGAAAGTCGAAGTGGGTGAATGTGTCCGAATCTTATATCCTAACTTTGCATTCAGTGGTGGAACTGAGCACACGGAAAGTCTTATTTCATAGGGGTGAAGCTGTAATAGGGTTCTGATTATCAAGGGGTCAATCATTTGGGTTTATATAAACTTGGAGTCGGCACTATTTGGATTAGCTTCTTTTGATCTGCGAATTCTGTGTGGCAATGGAGCCCATAGAATTTCAAAAGTTTGTTCAAACAGAGCGTTGACTTTGGCCTGGGGAGTCTTGGGCGATGATGAATAAATAGTGAAGTCTAAGAGGAGAGTAGACATCTTTTCCTTTGGTAAAGTTTGTGGAAAAATCTGACTGATCTTGGTCTTGGGCGAATAAAACCAAATTGGGGCAATGACATTTTTGCACTAAAATCTCTTTCAAACTTTGTAGTGTTTTAGTTGTTAGAGATAAAATTATTTAAGAGTGGAGAGTAGTGGAAATACTTTAATAAGGAGGATTGAGCCACGAGGGCAAGAGACCAAACTAATGTTGTGTGGACGGAAGCTTCTTCTAATTTAAAGTTTATTTCTTTATGTGAGTGCTTTCCAATGTGAATGTGTAATTTTCCAATGTGTGGAATGTGTGGTTTAAATTGGTTGTAGTAATGGGATTTTCTAAGAGGTTGGAGATCCTATTGCAGTGGGAGCGTGACGGGATAATTTCGGCGGATTCGCAGCCACCCTGGCAGAAGACACGTGGCCCTTGCAACGTGTATGCACATACGCGCGCGCTCATCGTGGATTTTTTTTCCTTTTTCCACCCGGCCCATTTTTACTTGTTCTGTTATCGAGAACTTTCCTCCCTGCGCACGGTCTTAATAAAGGACATTTTCTTGTAATGATGTTTTCATTGAAAAAAAAAATATGTACAAACCTGTACGAAACGGTACAGTCGTCAGTAAAAAACCTTATATTTTCGCTAATGGAAGTCCACCCTTGGTACTGTGTATCAAAGGCCCGTTGCTAATATTCGATATGTACTTCATTTTGGATAACCCGTTTATCGATATATCGAGGATCTACATATCCCGTTTTATATGCGATATAATGGCCGATATTACGATATATTTTAGTCGCGATATACCGAGGTGACGCTAAACCCCGCGCGCCAGTGGCCTTGGAGGCGTATATTTTGTACGAATTACCGTACTATATCTGTATGGACATCCTTATTCTACCAAATATATCGTGATGTAATTTGTTTGTCCCAGTGCGATATATCGAGGCCTTTGACCGGTCGATATTTGATACATCGAATATAGGATTTTATCGCGATAAATTTTTACCCGATATGCAACCATACTCATTATAGAAACCGTAAACATATAAACCCGGTAAACTCATATCGCAATAATTCTCATACCACCTCAACAAAATATCGAGCAGTGAAAGGGGGGAACATCTATCTCTCCGGGACCATAAAAATCCACCGCGATATATTTAGTTGGAAGGGGGAGTCCGTACATGTCTAGTACAAGAAAAAATTACAAAAAAAGTATAGAGGTATCGGCTAAGAGGCTTTTGAAAATAATTTGACAATCCAGTCCATACCAGCGTACAAAAGTATCGCAATGGTAACCTACCTGATACTTAACTCGCCGCGTCGTAATATTATCGCGATATTATATCGAACCTATATATCAATTATTGGTATATAAAAAATTTGTAAATATCAAATTCAGCAAGAAGCTCCCGATACACAACATTACACTAAACAATAGTGTTGTGTACCCACTAATTTCATATTAGTAAGTCTCATATTTATATATCGGAAAATCGAGTGGTCCTTTTGTATCCCTCTTAAGACAAACAAAAAATTAACACAATATATACAGTGGGAGGTGGGGGTCCATACAATTGCAATATCGAAATAAATATGGAAAAGGCATGGAGGAATCGCTGAGAGGGAGGGGGTGGAGGCTTCTGAACTTTTGTTGACAATCCATTGCATAGCAACGAACGTATATATTGTGATAGTCACCAACCCGTTAAATTATTGTTATGTATCAAAATTTTATAACGATATCAACCTTAACCACATATTGGATCGACACATAGATTATCGGCATGTCGTAAAAAATGATGCATCGATTATGGACAAGAGGATATTGGGATCTTAAAGTAATGCAACATGTTAATCAATATTGTCTTCAATATGTTCCCTCCTCGTCCCAATTTAGACTTTTTTGAAGCCCTCAAGTTAACTTAATCTTCCTCCAAGGTGGTTTGGGGGAGCCTTGGTCATAGACACGCACATTAAACTAAGACACGTAGTTTTCTCTCGTGCAACAATTTACACAAGATTGGTAACTCAAGATTATATCATTTTTACTTAACAAAATAGAGCTCATAAGGACGTTGAAGTCGTTTCATCTCGCTTACCGTGGAGATGTTTAAATATTTGCATAAATCGTTTGACAACTTGTTTTATTACTAGAGGCAATTGTTATTATAATCGAAAGGACCGAGGTGTCCTTTAAGAGTCTTTTAACTCCTTTCCACCATTATTGCACCTCTATTTCCTTTTAGCTAGCTTAAGGCGAGATCCTCTTACGAAACACGTTGTAGATGATGGATAAGGCTTTCCGTCTTTTTATTAACGGGATCGGCCGACATCGACGAGCTTCACATGAGTGGACCGTAGCTTGTCAAGGTAGTCACCTGAAGTAGGTTGTTATTGGTGTGGGTAGTCACTTTGAGTAGTCATTTTGGTATGGCATGTTTTAGTTGGCATCGTCTATAATGCCTATCCGTAGTAAAGTTAAGGATTTATTAACGTCAATGCAAAACAATAATATGTATTACTAATTGAGTGCAAAAAGAAGTGGCATATCTTAGTCAATTAGAAAGTTATCACTACTATCTTATGATTTTTGACCCATAAATATTGCGCCTTGATTATGTTATCTACTCTAATAAGAATAAATAGTGTAATTTGCCTCATCTTTCATACTTAGCCTATTTTTTTTGACTCTTGTAGTAATTTAAGTGTTTAATTGATTTTTTCCCATTTGTATCCAGACGGAGTTAAGTTATTTTGGTTTGTAACACCAATTACACCATTTATGGAAGCATAGATAAAAAATGAAGTTTAATGAGACCTTAATCTATGCACTGCACTACAAAAAGTTTAAAAATAGATTTATGATTAAAATTGTTAATCTATTGGTTCGTTTTATTCAGATTGTAACTTAATATATAAGGGAAAAAATGTGTCAGAAGAAGATCGGATCCATAAAATTATTTTAATCGGGCTGATAGGCACTTAAGAGATTGACAAGTACAATAATGTAGTGTGACCTAAACACCCAGTTCAGCACTTATAGAGCTTAACTTAGGGTAAACCTCCATCAGACGAAAAGTGAGGTTCATTACTAGAAAAACTGCATTTTCGAAAGGGTCCAACTCATTTTTGTACATGGCCGTACTGTTTGTTTTTATTTTTTTTATACATGATTCCAGCGTTGTTCCATTACGCGGTCTCAGTAAACGTCGAAAATTCGTTTACTGAAGCCATTGTTCCAATGTGTCGAGTCAGTAACCGACATTTCATTTGCGTAGCACACTTTGATTGGTCCACGTAATAGATGAATACGATTTTGGTAATCTTCAGAGAATCTTTGACAGTGAATTGTGATCACATATTTGTACCAACGAAGGTTAAAAAAGACATGTACGACGTATTGAATAAAATCTGTACGGGCGGACGAAAATTAAGATTTGTAAAAGCGTACGTATATGTCAAAATGGTTAGTGGAATGTTTAGTGGATGACAACAGAAGCGTGAAATAATATCCTCCGTCAAATATTTTATTGCGGCTTCCGGTGGCCTCGCATCCTCCTTGGCGGAAGGCATATGTCATATGCTACGTGTACCCACTAGGTCGCGCGGTCGTCGTGAATATTTGTTCACTTTTCAACGAAGCAGGATGCTATACATTCAGAAGCTTTGAATTTACCTACTTCGGTCATTTGTTGTGAAATGAAAGTGTCAGACGATGGCGTATCCGATTATGCATCCGACGGTCCACGTTTACGCCCATTAACGCGGAGAATCAATTCCCTCATTCAATAGGCTTTTATTTTTGACATTTTTTTTTTCTGGTACGACACTGTATTAAACAATACGGCTTTCAGTAAACAACGACATTTTTCCCCTGATAGAACCTTACCCTTACTGGAGATTCGTTAAGATTCTCCAAACTCTTTCGCGAAAACTTCCACCTTCCGATTTTGAATTTTTGACACAAACGCCTCCTCTATCCAGTATTTGACGAGTCTCCTCACCTATTTTCGGGAGGAGATGTAACAAGATCTTTTACCTCACAGATAATCCCATTACTACAAACAATCCCAACCACACATTCCACACATTGGAAAATACACATCCACATTGGACAACACTCACATAAGGATCAATGTAGAGGAGGGCTTTTATCCACTCCTCTGAGCAGTTTATGACCTATCTCCTCCGCAAACACAGTTTTTAAGTTTTAGCCTTCCACCTTCAAAAGCGCTTTCTCAAACCTCTTAGAATTGCTTAGAGGTCATTCCCATTCCAAGATAGTCCCCTTTTTACAGCAACAAATGACTTTCGGCATAACAAATTATGTCACAGCATGGTCTTTTTTTTTTACAGTTTTTATTTTCGGATAACTTACTCCC
>JBBHKE010001684.1:493589-506089 GCA_037447655.1 Zygnema cylindricum
CCGTGTCTCGGAAGGAAATAAGCATGGTGTGCTCACAACCATGACAAAAGGGTCGTAACCTACCGTAGTCATGAATGTCTGGTATAGGAGGGAGCGAATAGAAACGTTTATCGTAAATGACATACAGGGGTAGGCCATAAGGTACTCCTCTTCGTTACCTAATTGAAGGGTAGGGTATGGGTGAGGAAATAAAGAGAGGGTGTACGCTTCTTTGTGGCGGCAGGTTTTCAACGGTGCTCACTCCATTATATAGGTTATACCGGAAAGTGTCAACGGTATTGAAATGCTAATCGCTGATGGTATCGAAGGACAGACATTCCACAATTTTTTCTTTATCAGTAAGTGAAGACAGAATTCTTTGGGCTGGTTGTGAAGACGGAAAGATTATGGTAGTCGCTAATCGTAAAGTTATGGCAACTGTGAAAGGCCATATTGGATATATTACCTCACTCGTGGCAACTTTTGGACGGCGGTGTTTCTTCGCATGTGGGAGAGAAATAAAGGAGTGGGTATGGGATGGGAAGTTAATCCATTGCTTCTCCTCATGGAATACCGGATGGGGACATACAGTAAATGCTATTTGCAAAGATAAGCGAGGGAGGATATGGTCTGTAAGTACTGATGCCATCCAATGCTGGGAAAACAGTACCAACACTCGTGTGGTACGAATAAAGGAAGGCTCTGTGCCTGCATTCACAAAAACTACAAATATGGATAGAATTGTGGCTGGAGACTATGTGTGGACATCAGGGGGAAAGAAAATTTTTTGTTGGACTCTTGATGGAGAATATGTCCATGACTGGGAGGCCCACGATCGTCAAATTTGGGCATTAGCGATAGGGAAGGATGGAGTTCTTTGGTCTACCTCAGCAGATAAAAGTATTCGAGCTTGGAGAGGACCTTGGAAAAGAGTCGTTCGTGTGACTCTCTTTCAGACGGAAGATATGTGTTTGGATTTAGCCGCTGTACCGGACGGTAGCGTTTGGGCAGCGTTTGACAGTAAAGTAATGTTGTTGAAAAGGGAGCATGAAAGTCTATGAGATTTTTGTTTGAAAGTTTCTTAAGTTTGTTTGGATCAAGAAACCCATTTCACATTCTTTCAAGATATTATGGACAAGACAAAACACATCAATATCGATTTATAGGTCTTAAATTTGCCAATTTGATCAGCGTTGTTTTCTCGACAACATGAAAATAAAAATGAAAGTTTGTGAGTGTATTTGATATTAGTTTTGAAATTTGTCTTGTATTCGTCGGAAAATATGTTAAGCAAAACACTTTTTTTCGTTTTATAGCTTAGATTTGCCATTTTCAATTGGTGTTGTTTTCTGGACAACATGAATTGTTGAAAATAGAGTTAAGCATCATAAATTTTAGTGAGGATGTCGACTTTAAGAGGAATGAAAAACAATGGCAAGATTAAAGTAGGAAATTTTGTGTGTTAACATTTATGTTACTTAAAGCTTTTGAATAGGCTACTTTCTTTTTCAATGCACTAATGGGAAATTGTCTCTATTTTTTTCCAAAGCTTTTATGTTTTGTCACTTGAAACTTTTGATTTTTATATTTTCGATAATCTGCATTTTTCCTTTTTCTATAGGAAACCAAAATTTTCTATTTTGGTGAAATCTGCAAACAAAAAATCTGACTTCAATATTTTATGAAGCATATGAAAAGACCAATTTTGGAATATTGGATAGGATGATTTTCCTAGATAGACCTCCATTTTTCTGGGTAGTTGTTTTTAATATATTCTCCATAACATTAAACACAAATTTTACTCCGTCATTAAAGGTTGGATACGGTATTCAAAAGATTACTATGTTTTTGATTGCCCAGGGAGAGGGAAGCGGAGAGGGTGAGAGAAGGAAGAGCGAGAGGGAGAGGGATGTTTCTAGTCTATAGTGGTGGTTAACGTGACTAGCTAAAAAGACAATGACAATTTTTTTTTCCTCAAGGAATTTCCCCAGTCGACGTCACAACCCAAAACAAATACGAAATTCGATCCGAATTGTTTCAACTCCGGAAAACCAAACCAATATCTAATGTTCGCCCAAATACCGGAAAATTCGCTTCACCGATTCCCGATGTTCATTTTTCGGCGCTTGATACCACCTGTCAGCAAGCGACACGTCTTCCGGAATATCCAGTCCAGTCCCTCCACTCAAATACATTACGCGTCCAATTGCCTCTATAAGCTTTCATCATCATTTTATTTCATAATGTGCAATGGAAAAACCATCAAAGTACAAAGGGGGTAAAAAAAAAAGAAATATAACATTTAAAGACTACAAGAGCGAGCAGCTAAGAAAACAAAACAAAGCAAAAAAAAACAAACAAATGAGGAAAAACAAAAGCAACGAGGCTAATTAGCAAGACTAAACGAAAAACCAAATATAACAAGACAAAAAAGGAAAAACCCACTCTGTATGATGCCCCACAACCCCAGCCAACTAAATTCCACACCCCCGAAGATCGTGGATGTGGACTGGATCTCGTGGAGGAAGGTCTGGGAGGCTTCGCCTATCGTCTGCCACCGTGCTTCGACGGAGAAGGGCCGCAGCTTGCGCTCGTTGAAGGGCGACCGATACAGGTTGCGATAAAAAGCAACCAGAAGGCTTGGAGGAGGGCTCCCTGGACCCCTAGAATCAGAAGCTCTCTTAGCACAGTTGCGAAGAAAATTATCGAAAGACTTGTCCAAAGAACCAAAAATCTCTGCGGCAAATGGGAAAAACTGGTCCGCCGGGTCTCGGTGAGCGTAATCCCTTTCCTTAGAAGCCATTGCGTCCCGATCCGCCACGCCTGAATGCACTACCACGCGAAAAGAAATGTGGGTCCCAGTCGCGACAGTAAGGACCACATCACCCAAAGTCCGCCCAGTCCCATGGAGGAAAACCAAGTTAACCCGAGGGCTTCAAAGACCACTAGATTGGGGAAGAGGAAGTAAGATATGAGAAACCTCCCGCTTCACAATGTAGCCTGCTTCAACAGCTATCGCAGCAACCGCATCACGAACCAAATCATGCGCGACGGTAAGTTCACCTCCCCGCGAACAACAAAGTAAATGGATGCCGTCGTAGTCAATAGGTTGGTTGCAAACACAATTGGGGCGCCCAAGAAGCAGAGGGTGAGGCCAACCCAAACGAAGGCGGATAGCACAGGTGAACAGGTCAAACGTCATACGACGTGTCGAAAAATTGGGTGTTGCCCGCAACCACGCACCGACTCCCGGCCTAGAACACGAACGTAAACGAGCACGCGATTGAGCAGAAGGTAGCGCGTTTAATAGATCATGGAATTCAACGACTGCCAACTGCTCGGATATGCGTTGTTGCACATGGTAGTTATTGTCACAATAAGAGACGCGAAAGGTGGCGCTTGGTTTCGGACATCAGACGGAAGGAGTGCATTATAGAAATTAATGGTTCTTTTAGTATTTTCAAGGTCTAAAATAAAGTGCAGAAAAAGAAGCCGAGGCAGTCTGTCTCTAACTTCTCTCTCCAACTCCCACACTTGTTGCAGTCATTGAGAAGTTGGAGAGGAAGCTACACCGCGAATCGTTATTAGCGTTGAGAAATTATTAGTGTAAAGAAAAAAATAGCGTCATTCATTCTAATTTAGGGCCGGGAGATGTGGCAGATTATAGTCCACGTCTTTAAATAGTGTAGTTTATTCTATTTAAGGTATTAATGTCAAAATTTTGGGGTGCCGATATAGAGTTCATAACGCTAATAAGGATTCGCGGTGTAGTGCCATGGCTGCCTATGCTTTCCAGAGATTTACGGGGTTGTTGCAGTCACTGAGAAGTTGGAGAGGAAGCTACACCGCAAATCGTTATTAGCGTTGAGAAATTATTAGTGTAAAGAAAAAATTAGCGTCATTCATTCTAATTTAGGGCCGGGAGATGTGGCAGATTATGGTCCACGTCTTTAAATAATGTAGTTTATTCTATTTAAGGTATTAATGTCAAAATTTTGGGGTGCCGATATAGAGTTCATAACGCTAATAAGGATTCGCGGTGTAGTGCCATGGCTGCCTAGACTATCCAGAGATTTACGGGGTAGTAAAGTAGTTGATTTACTAAAAGGAAAGCTGTCACTTACAGGATTTGATCCTGGTACCTACGGATAGGTAATGCCGCCGGTAGCCGGTAGCCGATAGCCTCATCCATTAAGTCTAGGATTAGTGGTAGACGATATAGGGTTTAATAAGTATATAAACGTTAACATTTAGGCTAATTCATTTAACGACAACTATATACGGGATACATAGAGTCAGTTATGAAAAGTACAAAATACGAGTAGGGAGAATAAATAAGTACCGCGCATTTGTTTCGATAGCGAAACAAATATATTGCAAATATTTATGACGGCTACGATTGAAATCGGCATTCAATCGGACGGCGGGAAATAATGTCGAGATCGCGGAAGAAGATTTCGGCGGTTTATCGTCATCGCCACATCGGATGACATGTGGCACCACGACATTGGATTTTGGCATCTCCAAGGATTACGGAAACGAATCCAAAAAAAACACGTGTCGACATTTTGGTCATGTCGTACAATGTTCGTACATAAAGTACACCGGCAGGTATACCTTTCTGTACAGTACAGTAATATGATTGGTGTCGTACGTCAGTAGATAGAGTTTTAGAGAGAGATAGGACTTATTAAAATTTGGTAGATAGGACCCTCTCTCCCAGAGAGCTTCTGTACAAAAGGTCAACTTTGACCCTCCATAACTTACTGCTCAGGAGAGCAAATTCAGAGATTCTTTTTGCTATCGACTCAGGGGAGTCTTCCTTTCACATGGGTGACGGAGGTCAGAGTTTTTGTTTTCCAGGGTGGCAGTTATTCGTGCTGAAAGACAAAGGGGTCAGGGTTATCCTAGAGGCTTCGTGTGAGTTGCCTACTTTGAGGTCCTATGGAGGTCTCAGAGTTGAACGTCATGGGCCCACCATCTTGGGTGCCCATATTTAATGGAGCTGGCTTCATATACTGGGAGAGTATGATGACAAGAGCTCTATGTGAGAAACCGTTTTGGGGAATAGTGAGTGGACGGGTGAGGCGTCCATCCAGTCTTGGGATACCTCAAGGGTTTACAGGAGGCACATTCACTTGAGATGCAGATCCATCTTCAACGGAGGAGACAAAGGAAGGAGAGGTGGTGGACAAAGGAAAGGAGAAGGAGACGACCACACCAATAACAACTAGTTCGGCATTCATGTCACCTATTTCGAGGAACGAGGGGAATGATAGTGATACCTGGGACTTCAACAATATGGCGGCAAAGCACTTCATCCTCCGCCATCTTACTCAAGGACTTGCATGTCCTCATTTGCAGGTAGAAAGGGCATCCGATCTTTGGATGGCTCTCATAGAGATGTACCGAAGAATACATTTAGCAACAATAGTTGGCTGATCAGAAAGTTAAGGAGTACGCATAAAAAGGGGGGAAGATGTAGGATTTTTGCAATGAGTTTGCTACACTTTTCATGGAGCTAGAGAGTGCGGGAAAAGATTTTAGTGAAAAAGAAAAGGTTAACTGTCTACTGATGAAGTTACCCGATGAGTTCGAGAACATAGTCAACTGTGTGCAGGACTTGCCGGACTCAAGGTGGATATGGAACTTAGTGGTACGGATGATTCTCGTTCGGGAGAATATGATTGAGATCCGAAGGGGAGGAAAGAGTGGGTAAGCCTTGGCAGCTCTGACCGATTGGAGGAACAAGGATTCTCGAAAAACCGGTCGGAAACTATGGGGGGAGGGAGCAGAAAAATCAAACCAACGAGTTCAGACCAAGGGCTCCCAAGGGTTTATGTAATTTATGTAAGAAACCAGGGTACTATATGGCAGAGTGCACTAAGCTAACCGAGCTTCGGTTAAAGGAGGGGCAGACCGGTGAAACCCCGAGAAGAAAGAAAAAGTCCCTTGTGAAACAAGTACATGAGGTGGAATCCGAAGACGAGGACGATGAGCTCCTATTGGATGAGGAGTTGGAAGCGACAAACGAGGTAGAAATTCCACGAAAGCAAAAATGTGCTTTCGATGGATTGAAACGTGTAGCAGGCTATATTGTAGATTCATGTGCCTCCATGCACATTTGTAAGGATAAACACCTGTTCACTAAGATAATAAAGATTCCTACCGTAGAGATAGAGTACGAGGATAGGAGGATAGTCACTACTACTCTTTTAGGATCAGTAGATCTGAAAGTGTTAGTAGAATCATTGAACTGAATGCCTTCTACTACACCAAGTTTTTTCATTTACCTCAACCTATCAAAATGCACATGCCCCTATCGCTTATGCCAAATCATCAATTTTGGTACACCAACATAGTAGGCATTCTTCTTTTCATTACTCAGGTTAAGCCTAAACATTCCTTGGCTTCCCTTATTTGCAGTGAAGTAAACTTCATCCCCATACTTAGCTGCAAAGACTCCCTTTCTAGTGAAGGTATCAAACTCTTTGTCATCTAACACAGATGTAGAGACAAGATTTTTACTTAGCTAAGGAATATAGAGCATATCTGAGAAAATGAGTATCGAAGTCTTACCCTCTACTAAGACTTTCATATCTACTGCTCCCACTAGATCTGTAGTAACCACTCTCCCCTCCCAATACTCTATTTCTAGAGTAGGGATTTTCCTTAGCTTAGTGAAGAGGTCCTTATCACGACACATATTCATGGATGCACCTGAGGTGATGATACATCCTTCCTGTGGAGCTTCCCGAATTGCTCTAAGGACACACTTCTATCTTCGAGTGATCTCCTTCTCCTCCAGACTCTCGTCAAGAAGAAGCTCCCCATCCTCCTCAGAGGACTCGTCTCTCATGTCACCTTTGTGACCAAAAGTGCCTTTTTCTTCCCTTTGGAAGAACCCCCACCATGGTTCTCTTGGAGCGTAGCTCTGATAGCTTGACACAATCCGCGATAAAGTGTCCCGACTTTTTGCAAAATGACATAGGCCCTTTTGGGGCCTTGGTCCTCCAGGCTGAACTCTTTCCCCTTTGTATGGTTTTTTTGGGTCCGGTTTCCACCTGTCCCCTCCGGCGGCTAGAGCTTGAACGCTCTTTCCTCCTCTCCTGATTTCAATCATGTCCTCCTGCACAAGTATAATGCGGACCATTGTATTCCACTTCCATGAACTATCAGTAATTTCTTATACTCTGTATATTATATTCTCATGCTCGTCAGGTAACTTCATGATGAGAGTGTTAACCTTCATCTTTATTGTACCTGTCCATCTGACACTCTCTATCTCCATGTACAAGCAAGAAAGATCATTACATTTGTCTAACATCTTTCCCCATTTGTAAGTATAAATTCTCAATTTTTGCCCTACTAACTAGAGCTCCTAAATTTTACCAGCACTATAGATCTCTATCAAACTCACCCACAACTCCTCGGCCTTGTAAACGTGAAGGTGGGGAGTTGCCAAAGCTTGTTTGAGGTGTATCAGAATGAAGTTCTTGGAAGCTATGTTGGTGTCTTCCCTCATTTGAGTATAGGTCTCCAAAGTCTTCACGATCGCCGCTCCGGGTGTCATGGGAAAAAGAGCAATAGGAGTAATAGGTGTCTCATTTTCTTTCCCCTTTTCGGACACACTACTGTCCCCATCATCTGCCTCCTCTGCAGTAGCAGATGTTCCTAAAGAAACCATATTCCACCAAATCCCGGTGGTGTTCCCTGTGGTGGACGTTTCACTTGTCCACTAACAATACCCCACTATCGTTTTTCACACAAAGCCCCTGTCATCATGGCTTCCCAATAGATAAACCGTGATCCATTGAAGATGGGCAGCTTAGAGGGTGGGCCCATAACCTGCAATTTTGTGTCCTCCATTGGACTACAGAATTCGAAAGCCTTTAGATAGTAATTAACTAACCCACTTTCAATAGCAACCACTGCTACCCCAGCAAACAAGCAAACAATCTGAATGCACCCTTGTGCAGCTTGGACTTCCTTGAGTGTGTAGGAAAAACAATCTCTAAAAAGGCCCAACCAGGCGACAAGTTATGAGGCAGTAAAAATGCCAATTTGTACAAACTCTCAAAGAGAAAGCCTACCAAAATTTCCTAAGTCTTGATTCCCTCTAATACCTCCTATCCACTGAAGTACGTACCAAAAAAAAAAATACTCTACCGTACCAAAAAGTACTACTACTGGTGTACCATTTGTATTGCCTATGTACGACAAAGCTATTAAGCGGATGCGTGTCCACTTTTCACTCGTCCGTACGTTCCTCGAAATTCTTGCAACCGAATGTTATCTCTCCATGTGGCGTCAGGTCATGCCACATCACTAAATGCCAAAGTGACCATTCCGAGATCCCGGCGATGACGTGCGCCGTCGAATAGAATTTCGTATTTGATCTCACCAGTCGAAACAAATGTCTAATTCATTTGTTTCGTGCAGAATCATATTCGTACTGTATTTAATTCGCTCCATGTACTGAAGTTTGTATTTACGTTAATCGGAATAACTACCATAATAGTGTTTAAGTATTTATCAAACCCTATATACTCTAGCGAACTTCTACGACAGACTTGTTAGAGCTAACGGCTATGCCATGCTCTACCGGTCGGGGGTTCGAGTCCTTTTGGACTCAACCTTTTGTTGAGAGTGACTTAGGTCATTCTTTAGTCCTGCACGAGAAGAGGTGAGGCAGCCATGGCTCTACTACTCTCTCTCTCTCCTTCAGTGACTACAACAAGTATGGGGGATGGAGTGAGAGATGTGGAGACAGACTGTTTGCGCTCTCTTCACTTTTTCTCTAATTTAGACCTAGAAAATACTTATTTTCAACAAAATCTGCTCTTTGTACTTTGACAAATATGCTCTCTGTGAATTGTTGCAGGATCGTGCAAGATCGGTCATACAAAGGTATTGCCGCTTCGTCGTACACATAAAATATTCCCGCGGACGAAAGGATCGCGTCATGTTTCACGAAAATGTAATATTTCACGAACGCCAAATTGCGCTTCGCGAACCAACATTTCCTCGAAATAGTCCAACGTCCGATTCGTACAATTGAACTGACAAGTACAGTACCGGACGAAACAAGACATAAATGTCGCACTGAAAACAAACCAATCATTTAGCGGCGCGATTTCAGCTGACGCCGATTTGACCAATATTCTAACAATCCCCCTCATATTGGAGAATAGTTTGGAGGCACGACATTGATGTTGGTCCCCCCCTCTCAAATAGAAAACCATTCACAAAATATATAAAACAATACCCTCACACTAATAACCAAGCGTACTCACTGACCAAACTAGCCGTACAATTCCAAACTATCTGTACACTCATTTCCGTACCTCACTTTTCATTTTCACTTCTCACTTCGGACTTTCTCTCATTGACGTCTCTCTCACATTTTACTCACTCACTGACTGCTCACTGCTCACTTCCTCACAACTTAATTTCAAAATCTACACACTCAATTCCTTCTTAATTTCACTTTCCTCCTTTTCTGACCTTACTTACTTTTAACCGGCAATTTGCTCATTGGGCCTTTGCTGTTTTCCCACACGAAATTAAAACTATACCGCATTGTGTACCACAATGTCATTGAAATCTTCATCCGAGCCAGCAAAATATTCGTGGCTTCCTCCTCGCCCATTTCCGCGACCAAAGCCGCAACCACGGCCACCTCTTCCACCTATGCCTGAGTTCCATTTACTTCTATCAAAACATTGTGTACGAACATGTCCCCATCGCTAACAAAGGTAACACTGTTTTTTGCAAATCCGGAAAATCTGTCCCAATTTCTGACATTTGTAGCATGTCACATTAGCATCAGTCTGAGTGCCACTAGCACCTGCATTCTGCCTTCCTCTACCTCTTCTACCAATGTCGTCTCTACCTGTAAAGGATCTACCACCCCCTCTTCCATTGAGTAAATTAAAAGCCGCATCTGCCTTCCTCTACCTCTTCTACCAATGTCGTCTCTACCTCTAAAGGATCTACCACCCCCTCTTCCATTGAGTAAATCAAAAGCCGCATCTGTGGCAAAATCAATAGGGGAATATTCACCAAATGCAACTGATTCCTTCAATGCTCTACTTTTTCCATCTCTCATCTTATCCACCCTCTTTAAGTAACTCACCGCGTACTTGTAGGAATCCCTTTTCTTTGATTGAATCATGTCACTCGGAATAAGAAGGTACTCGGGAAGACCGTTCAAAAACACTTGCAACTTGTGGTTTCGTCTAGCATTCAAGATTCGTTAGCTGCTCCATAAGAATATTAAACATTTTCAATGCATCGTCAATAGATTCATTTTCCTTGAATCGAAATTGAATGAATTCCTGGAACACAAATTGCCTCTTATCCTCGACCTCTTTCTCAAATTGATTCTCCAAACCTACCCAACATTCATGAGCACTTCCATAAGCTAGAAAATGATCTAAAACCGAACCATGATAGCTTTGCATCAAACCGTTAGTGGCGGCGATATCTTTTCGCTTCCATAATTTCCTACCAAGGGGATCTTTCGGTTCCCTCTCTTCTCCATTCACAATTTTCCACAAATTTTTTAAGATTAATTCTCCCTAAATATGTTTCTTCCAAACGGCATAATTCGAACCATTAAACAACATATTTTTTCCGCACATACGAAAATTCCCCTCAATTTCGGCCTCACTACCGAGATCTAAATCCTCTTCCTCTTCAATTTTCCCTTTCCCTCCATGAATATTTTCCCTCTTTTTCTTTTTACCTTCACCTTTGGAGTCACCATCATCACCATCATCATCTGAATCTGGATCCGGGTCGCCAAACACTTGGAACTTGCCCCTTTGAACAGCCGAGAGTCGTTCATCAAAAGTTTAAACAAGCCCATCGAACAAGATCCGGAGTTGCTCCTCAGACAAGGTAACATTGACATTGACTTCTTTCTTTTTCTCCCATTACGGATCATTGGGGAGGACCTCATCAAACTGTTCGCCACTGAAGCCTTTTTTGCTCGGTTTCGGCGATGTATCCGGTTGCTCCGGTGGAGGAGTAAAAGTCGGTGCAGGAGACCAAACAGGTTTCTTTTTCCTCCCCATAATAGCAACACTAGCCAGATTCTACTCACAAAATATTCTATGCATTCAATAGCAAGACCCGCTCCCATACCAATTGTTAAGCACACAAGGATCGACTCAATTCACAAATAATTAACCAAGATGATCCACAACAGAAGCTTACACACAAATAAATCTCATTCACCTCACCACAAATCACATCGACAAAATATAAATATTTTAAGCCTAGGCTTTTCTGAAACAATCTCTCACTCTTACCAATCTAACTCACTCAGATTTTTTACTCACATTGAACACTTATTCTCACTCACACTCATACTGAATACATTTGATCGATGATATATTTCCTATCTCAACTCACTCACTAAATACTCACTACAATGATAAAAGACAAGTACAACTGAAATCAATACATAGCAAACAGTCCCTAAACATAACGACCAGATGCACTTTGAGTGCGCCTGCCATAGCCGGCAACATCAAGCTATCTCTAACCAAACAAATCTGCTCTCAGACAAATCTTCTCTCTGTGAATCGTAGCAGGATCGTGCAGGATCGTGGCAGGATTGGTCGTACAAAGGTATTGCTGCTTCGTCGTACACATAAAACATTCCCGCGGACGAAAAGATCGCGTCACGCATCGCGAACATGTAATATTTCACGAACGCCAAATCACGCTTCGCGAACCAACATTTCCGCAAAATCGTCCAACGTCTGATTCGTACAATTGAACCGACAAGTACAGTACGGAACGAAACAAAACATAAATGTCGCACTGAAAACGAACCAAACATTCAGCGGCGCGATTTTGGCCAACGCCGATTCGCCCAATATTCTAACATCGTACACATCTTATGCCGCCTAATGTTCTTTCGGCTTGTACAAATGATATAATTGGTAGGCACCTCAGGGTACGTCCCCATGTATTAAAGTATCGACTTTAATCTGTCGTTTTCACCCAAAACGCAGTCCCATACGAGAAATACTTTAGCCGTACAAAGAAATCAATTCTTTAAAAGTAGAGCAAACTTCAAATCGATACTTTGAATGTACTTCATGTTTGTCGTCATGTGAACGCATTTTGGCGTTTTCCTTTTTTCGACCCCCGGGCAAGAGAATCCAGCCCGTCAAAAAACTTCATCGAAAATCACCTCGCGACCTGATTTCAAGGAAAGTACCACCCAAACAACGAATGAAAAACGACCCACGCACGCGCCACACGAGTGGGAAAATTAAAGGACACGGGAGAGTACTCGCTATTTTTATTTCTGCCCGTCACGCACATGTACGGAAAGACGAGGATGTACGAAAAAAAATCTGCAGGGGTCTCGGACCTCCAATTTCATTCATGGGTCCTCGGTAGAACTTTGCATCGTCGTCGCCTCTCCCCTCTCCCTCTCACACTATCACTTTTATCTCACACTTTGTAGAACGAGGCACGACAAAACTGGTATGAAATGA
>JBBHKE010001684.1:511089-591689 GCA_037447655.1 Zygnema cylindricum
TCCTTTCCGAAAACTATCGAATATGTACGTTTTCGAAAAACTGTGAAACCGTTTGTTGAAGCCGGATTTGTGGAAGTTCGAGATTGGGTCACGTTAGATTATTTACAAGTTGAAGCTTATAACGATTGTCTTGACAAAGCTAGAAAATCTTTTGATTGGATCGCGTTTTTTGATGTTGACGAATATATGGTTACCAATCCTCCAAAACCGACTTGTATTCCGGAATTTCTAATCGACTACCATGATTTTCCTGGACTACAAATAAAGTGGAGAATGTTTATTCCTAGAGGTGTGGTTCAACACAACTTTAGCAAAACTTTTTTGGAACAATATTTGTGGACAGACGACGGGTTTTCCGAAGGAAAATCGATCGTACAACCAAAGTATGCCGAGGAATTTTCACATCCACATTTTTTAACTTACAATAATGGAAAACCCGCAGCTTGTCCCGATAAAAAAAAATGCGCTGGTTGGGATCGTAGTCGAACACCTTATAAATTTGTCGAGCTTCGACATTATTGGGGCGTTGATTGGGAATTTGTCTTTTTTGAAAAATTGTGTAGTGGTAGTCGAACTAATATGGCGCTTATTAGTAAGAGGATGGAAATTGTTGTAAAGTGGTTGAAAAAAGATTGTTGTTCAAAAGAAGAGGGAAAAACACGACAAGAAGTCACTCTCCGACATTTTTTGTTCGGAGAATTGTGACGGGAAACGGTGAAGAATTAAAAATTGGAAGAAAGTTTTATCCTTGTATCTCCATAAATACAATTTATTTGTTTGTTTAATTCATTTTTTTTTTTTTGTGTTCAAAATGTAGAAAGTCAGTCTAGTCTTCTGTGAACTTAAGATCCGAAGATGTATTCTTAATTTTCCTTCCCTTTTATTGTACGGTTTTTATAGTTATAAGGGATTTCTTTTCTTGATTGAGAATTCTTTGGACTCTTTTTTTGTGTAACGCCGCCAACTTGTTTTTTTTGTCCCATTTTATCTTTTTTTCGAGTTTATATCATTTTTTTGTGTTTATCTTGGAGTTAGGGTAGGGATTTGACCATTTAAAGGGACACAAACATCCATTTATATATGATTTCATTTTCATCGAATCCTATCCAACTCAAAATGTTCATCGAACTTTTCATGAGTGTGTAAATGATGGTTGGACCATTTCTTCTGTTTTTAGGGTCCCTTTGAGTTTTCGTTAGAAGGTATAGCACACATTGAATTAAAAAGCCCGATGGTAAACCATTTGAGTCCAAGGGTAGAAAAAGGGTGGCATGGCCAAAACTGAAAAACTACAAGCAAAGGGGTGGCATGCCCAAAACTGAAAAACTACAAGCAGGGCAAAACAAAACAAAGAAAAGCAACGTGAGCACATAAAAGTGGCGCGTAAAACAAAAGCACTTAAACCCAAAAAGAAAAACACAGCAACTCACTCAAACCAACTCTACAACCCCAACCCCAACAACATTAAATATCTACGACAAGCAGCCTCGTAAATCCCCCAAGCCCGGGGGAGCACGTTGAGGGAGTTTTGGAACACGCCAACGATCCATAACCGCAATAGCTGATCGAAGAAGAATAGAAGCTTGTACTCGATGTAAAGCCGCAGATAAACACTGGCGATAAAAAGAAGTAAAGACCTAAGAAGGAGGGCCCCTAGGTCCCCGTCGCTCGAATGAGCGCCGGCAACAAGTACGCAGAAACTCGTCCAACGCGAACCAAACAACCAAAGAACTAGAACGCCATCAGAAATAAAGTCATCCATAGGGTCCCGTTGTGCATAATCACGCTCTTTCGTCTTAGCAGCATCAACATGTCGAGCTGCTTGACCAACGACTGTAGCCGAAGTAGGGTTCGCCAAAACATGTCACTAAAGATGCAACTACTGGAAAGTAAGCTTTAGCAAGTCTTAGAAATCGGAGTCTAGGACTTAGAATATTTTTGAACTTCAACTATCCAATATTGACCAGATTTAGTGTGGATCTTCGTAACATCTACATAGGTAGTTTTGGGAGTAAACAAATACCTATGGCCATCAAATGAATGTAGACATGAAACGTATCTCACAAATTTTAAGGGTATAAAAATTGTGATAGGATCATTTTGGACCAAGCACTTAGAATTTTGTCAGTAAATCTTCAAGTGAACCTTGTACATACATTTTAAATGTTTTTGAGATCATTATAGTATTTAGTTCAATTTAGAATGATCAATTCGATACAGAATGTACATTCTACAGAGTTAAGGAAATGAGAGCACTAAGTGCAATTTAAGTTGTGTTGAGTTCCATTGTCCTTGATTTGGTTGTGGCATATGTTACTCTGGTTGAAAGACCTCTTTCATTTGGAGTTACATATCTTACAATATAAATCTAGTCAAATAGGTATTTCTCCTTGGGTTTGCTTCAGGTGTCATGTTTGATAATGGCTCTACCCTTGCTGGCCCAAGTGCTCCTCCTGCACCTGCTGTCCCAAGTGCTCCTCCTACACCTATTGGGACAAATATACCAGTTGGTGGAAGTGTGACGCTGAGTGCGAGTGGATCACAGTCGAGTCAGAATGCCCATGACCTACAACAGGTTATCGGCCCATCGCCCAAATTGTCTGTTTTTGATGGACCAAACAACTTATACCGGGAAGACATGCTCAACTCATATTTCGAGGAGAGGGATTTGTCACCCATTGTGAAAGGAACTACTGATGAGACTGCACCGGATTGGAGAAAGAAGAATCTCCACTGCCTCACGTCTTGAACAGGCAATGACAAAAGACTTGGTAATGTCGTTCCTTGAGATGAAGAAAGCTTCTGAAGTTTGGTTCAGTGTACGTGCTATGTATGTTCCGCTAGATGTCACTATCGAGACTAACATAGCCACACACATACATGAATTTAAATATTCTGTAAGGAGTATGTCAGATAATTGTCATGCTATCAAAAAATTGTTCATTCTGAGTACAAGTGCAGGTGGGGATTTTTCACCACCTGAGTTAGCTATGCTGTTGATGAGAACTTTACCCGATGAGTATAAGGGGGCCATGGATAGGCTTACGGCTATTCCACAGCGTCGGTGGAACATAGCATTAGCAATTCAACCTATTTTTGTGGCACACTCAGGGGAGTCTTGCCTTCACCGGGGTGAAGTTAGGTCAGTCAGTTGTCTATCAGGGTGGCAGCGAGAGTTTTGCAAAGTGCAAAGGGTTCAGGCTATCTGAGAGGCTTCGAGTGAGCTGCCTATTCTGAGTACCAATGGAGGTCTCAGCTTTGCATGTTATGGGCCCACCCTCTAAGGTGTACATCTTTAACGGAACTAGATTCATATAGTGGGAGAGTATGATAATAGGAGCTCTGTGTGAAATAAGGTTTTGGGAGATAGTGAGTGATCGAGTGAAGCGTCAATCTTGTTAAGTCATTCCTCTAAGGTTTGGGGGAAGCAGGTTTACTAGAAAAGCAAATCCAACGCCACCGGAGGATTCGGAGGACGGAGAGAGCATTTTGATGGACAAAGGGAAAGAAAAGGATACAATCACAGCGATAGCAACACGTATAGCAACCGGCTTAGCGTTCATGTCACCGATTTTGAGGAATGAGGAGAATGATGTTGATACGTGGGACTACAACAATATGGCGGCAAAGCACTTCATCCTTCGCTATCTCACTCAAGGACTTGCATCTCCTCATTTGCAGGTAGAAAGGGCATCTGATCTCTGGATTGCTCTTATAAAGATGTACCGAAGTGGTACGATTCACCAGCAGCAATTGGCTGATCAGAAGATAGATGCATGTGCATATAAAGGGGGAAAAATGCTATATTTTTGTAATGAGCTTGCAACCCTCTTTATGGAGTTGGAAAGTGTTGGTCATATAGAACCACAAAAGATGAATGTTAACAGTCTACTCATGAAGTTACCCGATGACTGTGAGAACATAGTCAACCGTGTGCAAGATTTTAGGTGGATTTGGAATTCTGTGGTAAGAATGATTCTCGTCCGAGAGGATACTATAAAGATCCAGGGGGGAGAAAAGAGTGGACAAGCTTTGGCAGCCGAGATCGATAGGAGGAACAAGGATCCCAGAAAACAGGTTGGAAAGTATAGAGGAGGAAGGTAGAAAAGTAAGTCGGATGAGTTCGCACCAAGGGTCTCGAAGGGGTTGTGTCATTTCTGCAATAAACCAGGACACCAGAGTGTTCTAAGCTAACCAAGCATCCGTGAAAGGAGGGGAAAACTAGTAGACCCCGAAGAGGAAAGAAAAAGGCCCTTGTGACGCAGGTACATGAGGAGGAATCGGAGGATGAGGATGAAACTCTGAGACCTTGATAAGTCCTCAGAGTAGACAGCTTCCAAGAAGCCTCTAGGATAATCCTGACCCCTTTGTGTTTCAGCAAAAATAACTGCCACCCAGGCAGACAAAAACCCTGACCACCTGCACCCCTGTGAAGGCAAGACTCCCTTGAGTCGATAGCAAAAAGAATCTCTGAATTTGCTCCCCTGAGTAGTAAGTTATGGAGGGTCAAAGTTGACCTTTTGTACAGAAGCTCTCTGGGAGAGGGGGTCCTATCTCCTAATTTTTCTAAGTCCTATCTCTCTCACAGACTCTATCTACTGGTGTACGGAACCAATCAGAATTGAGTTCCGTACGCAAAAGTACAGCTGTCGATGTACTTTAGGTACGGACATTGTACGACATGGCCAAAATGTCGACACATGTCAAATCCGGATTCGGTGCCGTAATCTCCGGAGATCCCACAATCCAACGGAATTTTGCCACGCGTCATCCGATGTGGCGATGGCCACAAACCGCCGAAATCTTCCTCCGCGATCTCGGCGCTAATCCCGGCCGTTCGATTAAATTCGGATTTAATCTTAGCCGTAATAAATACATGCGCGGTATTTGTTTCACTTACGAAACAAATGCGCGGTATTGATTTTAGTCCGTACCCTATATATTACCGGATCTATGTATCCCGTAATCTGTTTATAGTTAAATGAATTATCATACGTATACATATTTAAATAATTATCAAACTATATACTACGTAACATTAATGCTAGACTTAACCGCTAGGGCTACCGGCTATTTGCTGTCTGCTGGCCGGTAGGTACAAGGATCAAATCTTGCCGTCGGCACATAACTTTTAAATAAATAAATAAATCCTAATATAAAATTCCCGTAAACCTCAGGATAGCCAAGGTAGCCATGGCTCTAGCTTCCTCTCCAATTTCTCAGTGACTGCGACAAGTTTGAGAGTTGGAGAGAGAAGTTAGAGATAGACTGCATTGACTTCTATATTTCTTTTCAGACATAGAAAATACTAATAAAACCATTAATTTCTACACTCCCCTTATTTTCTAGTCAATCTTTAATTTCAGACCACACTTCTCCCTGCAAAAAATTAGCTTAGGGGAAGGCACAGGTTTGGTCATCATATCTGCTACCATCTCACTATCTGGTCTGTACTCTAAACTGATTATTTTGTTTTCTACTTTCTCTCTAACAAAGCTGAGTTTGATGTCCATGTGTTTGGCTTTAAAATGGTGTTTAGGATTGGCAGAAATAGCGATTGCTGCCTGATTATCACAAAATATTTTCTGCACACCACTCTTAAGGTGACCAAGCTCACCAAGCAAAGACTTGACCCACATCAATTCTTTTACAGCAGAGCAAGAGGCCATATACTCAGCCTCCATGGTGGACTGAGCAATAACCTTTTGCTGTTTGCTACTCCAACAGCAAGCCCCATCACCCACATATAATACATATCCAGAAGTACATCTCCTCATCGGAGCATCACCATAACTTGCATCACTCCAAGTAGTGATGTCAGTATTCTCCCCACCCAAATGCAACCATAGATCTCTAGTTCCTACCAAATATCTAAGGACTCTCTTAGCTGCCTCCCAATCCTTTTTAGTGGGAGCATTTAGACTTCTACTCAGCACTCCTACAGCTGCAGCTAAATCCGGCCGGGTACAAATCATAAAATAGATTAGACTTCCCACTACTTGCCTGTAAGGAATAGTCTGCATGAACTTCTGTTCATCAGGAGATAATTCCTCATCTAAGACTATTACTCCTTCTTCCTCACTCCCCTCACTTCCCTTCTTTAACTCCATTGGAGTTGTACAACTATTAGCTTTATCCATTTGAAATTTTTCAAGCATGTTCCCTATTGCTTCCTTTTGAGTCAATCTTATAATTTTCCTTTTTCGGTCTCTCTCTACTTGAATTCCCAAAATATATCTTGCTTCTCCCATATCCTTCATTTCAAATCTCCCCTTAAGATCGGTTTTCTGTTTGTTAATTTTTTCAATTGATTTACTTAATACAAGCAAATCATCAACATAAATTGCAATAAATATCAAACCTTCCTCATCTTCGAAAACATTGATTGAGTGATCTGAGCTGATCCGAATATATCCCAAACCGGTAAGAAACTCATCAAGCTTCTTATTCCATTGTCGAGGTGCCTGTTTCAAACCATAAAGAGATTTAATCAGCCAGCATACCTTACTCTCCTCTCCTTCCTCCACAAAACCTTCGGGTTGTCGCATGAAGATCTCCTCTTCCAATTCTCCATGCAAAAAGGCTGTCTTGATGTCCATCTGATGCACTTCCATGTCTTCCGCCGCTGCTAAACTGAGAAGTATGCGGACGGAGGGAAATCTGACCACCGGGGCAAAGGTTTCGTCGTAGTCAATTCCTTCCTTTGTGTAAATCCCTTTGCTACTAATCTGACCTTGTAGCGCTCGATTGTGTTATCTTGGTTCAGTTTTAGTTTGAAAACCCACTTACAACCGATTGGTTTTCGGTTAGGTGGACAGTCCACCAGCTCCCAAGTATCGGCTGCCATGATTGAAGCCATCTCCTCATTGATTGCTGTCTTCCACCGATTTCTTTCTGGACAAGTCATCGCTTCTCCATAAGTTTCTTGATGAGATAGTTTAGTTACCTTGTTATTAACCTGTTTTTCTTGCAGTCTTTTGCTACTTCTCCTCCCCCTTTCAAAATCTGAGGCCGGAATAGATGGTTCTTGTGGATTCTTTCGAACAAACTCGGCTTTCTCCCCTATCCCTTGATTCCGAATCAATTTCCACCACGTCTTCCGCTTTGAGTAGAGTTGTCACTGGAGTTTCCACAGCCGAGTCCTTTTCGGTCTGATTTGTTCCTGCAAGAATGTCATCTTCTCTAAAACCTGGATAGTTAGGAAGCTCAAAGTCATCGGAATTTTCTGACTCAAATCTGATTTTTACTGACTTCGTATATTTGAAGGGATCCACAGACTTTCCTTCATCCATAACTACTAGATGCTTTACTAAGATTATATCTTCCCTTTTTAGATCATAAACTCTATATCCTTTAACATCTTCATCATATCCTAATAAGTATCCTGGTTTTCCTTTAGGATCTAGCTTCCAATTGGACCGATCAGTATCTAGGCTGAACACTTGACTGCCGAAAACCTTTAAGTGAGATATGTCTGGTTTCCGGCCTGTCTATCTCTCATAAGGTGTTTGATCTCTTATAGCTGAAGTAAGAACTCTATTCTTGAGGTAATTAGCACAGTTCATTGCTTCTGCCCAAAACCTTTTCCCTATCTTTTTATCTGACAACATACTTCTAGCACTATCACTTAGTGTTATATTTAACCTTTCAGCTACCCCATTCTGTTTCGGATTTTCTGGAACTGTCTTTTGGTGTTGAACCCCATCTTCCCTCAGAAAATCCTCAAACTGGTTAGAAGTATACTCTCCACCATTGTCACTCCTTACTCTCTTGATTGGAGTTTCATGGAGTTTTTCGCTCCATGCTTTTTATTGTCTAAAACAATCCTCAGCTTCGGACTTGTTTTTCAAAAAATATACCCGGGAATACCGAGACCAATCATCAGTTATAGTCATCATAAATCTCTTCCCCCCCAGTGAGGGCACTTTAGCCGGTCCCCAAATATCTGTGTGTACTAGATCTAGAATTTTTTCTCCCTTATAGGTGGCTGACTTAGGAAAGGGTAATCTGTGTGCTTTACCTTGAGCACATCCACTACAATCACTTATATCATCACTCTCACTGAATTGAATCCCTTCCACCACTCCCATCTTTTTCATCTCTCTTAACTTATCTAGATTCACATGCCCAAGCCTCTTATGCCACATCATAATATCATGAACACCAGCATAATAAAGTTTCTTCTTTTCATTACTTAAGATCAGCCTAAACATCCCATGGCTACCTTTCTCAGCAATGAAATAGACATCATCCTCAAAAGTAGCAGTAAAGACTCCTTCCCTAGTGCTAGTAAAAAAACCTTTATCATCTCATACTGATGTAGAGATAAGATTTTTGTTCAGCTCCGGAATAAACAATACATCGGAGAATGTTAATATGGATGTCTTTCCTTCTACTAACACTTTTAGATATACCGATCCTACAAAAGTAGTGGTGACTATCCTCCCATCCCCGTACTCTATCTCTACGGTGGGAATCTTTCTTATCTTAGTGAACAGGTGTCTATCCTTACACATGTGCATGGAGGCACCTGAATCTACAATCCAGCCTGCTTCACCTTTCAATCCACCGTAAGCACATTTCTGCCTTCGTGGAATTTCGACCTCATTTTTCGACTCCAACTCCTCATCCAAAAGGAGCTCATCGTCCTCGTCCTCGGATTCAGCCTCAAGTACCTGTGTGATAAGGGCCTTTTTCTTTCCTCTCGGGGTACCACCGGTCTGCCCCTCCTTTAACCGAAGCTCGGTTAGCTTAGTGCACTCTGCCATATAGTGCCCCGGTTTCTTACAAAAGTGACATAGTCCTTTGGGAGCCCTTGGTTCGAACTCATCGGCTTGGTTTTTCTGCTCCCTACCCCCATAGTTTCCGACCGGTTTTCGGGAATCCCTGTTCCTCCAATCAGTCGCTGTTGCCAGGGCTTGGCCACTCTTTCCTCCCCTTCGGATCTCAATTGTATTCTCTTGAATGAGAATCATTCCTACCACTGAGTTCCATATCCACCTTGAGTCAGGCAAGTCGTGCACACGGTAAACTATGTTCACGAACTCATCAGGTAACTTCATCAGTAAACAGTTAACCTTTTCTTTTTCACTAAAATCTTTTCCCGCACTCTGTAGCTCCATGAAGAGTGTAGCAAGCTCATTGCAAAAATCCAACATATTTCCCCCTTTGTATACATACTCCTTAACTTTCTGATCAGCCAATTGTTGTTGCTGAATCGTACCACTTCGGTACATCTCTATGAGAGCCATCCAAAGATCGGATGCTCTTTCTACCTGCAAATGAGGACATGCAAGTCCTTGAGTGAGATGGCGTAGGATGAAGTGCTTTGCCGCCATATTGTTGAAGTCCCAGGTTTCAGTATCATTCTCCTCATTCCTCGGAATAGGTGACATGAATGTCGAACCAGTTGCTATTGGTGTGGTCGTCTCCTTCTCCTTTCCTTTGTCCACCACCTCTCCTTCTTTTGTTTCCTCCGTTGAAGGTGAGTCCTCTTTCCTGGTGAATCTGGTTCCTCCAAACCCTGGAGGAATTCCAAGACTTGATGGACGCCCCAACCGTCCACTCACTATCCCCCAAAACCTTTTTTCGCATAGAGCTCCTATCATCATACTTTCCCAGTATATGAAGCCAGTTCCATTAAAGATTGGTACCCTAGAGGGTGGGCCCATAACCTGAAACTCTGAGACCTCCATAAGTCCTCAGAGTAGACAGCTTCCAAGAAGCCTCTAGGATAATCCTGACCCCTTTGTGTTTCAGCAAAAATAACTGCCACCCTGGCAGACAAAAACCCTGACCACCTGCACCCCTGTGAAGGCAAGACTCCCCTGAGTCGATAGCAAAAAGAATCTCTGAATTTGCTCCCCTGAGCAGTAAGTTATGGAGGGTCAAAGTTGACCTTTTGTACAGAAGCTCTCTGGGAGAGGGGGTCCTATCTTCTAATTTTTCTAAGTCCTATCTCTCTCACAGACTCTATCTACTGGTGTACGGAACCAATCAGAATTGAGTTCCGTACGCAAAAGTACAGCTGCCGATGTACTTTAGGTACGGACATTGTACGACATGGCCAAAATGTCGACACATGTCAAATCCGGATTCGGTGCCGTAATCTCCGGAGATTCCACAATCCAACGGAATTTCGCCACGCGTCATCCGATGTGGCGATGGCCACAAACCGCCGAAATCTTCCTCCGCGATCTCGGCGCTAATCCCGACCGTCCGATTAAATTCGGATTTAATCTTAGCCGTAATAAATACATGCGCGGTATTTGTTTCACTTACGAAACAAATGCGCGGTATTGATTTTAGTCCGTACCGTATATATTACCGGATCTATGTATCCCGTAATCTGTTTATAGTTAAATGAATTATCATACGTATACATGTTTAAATAATTATCAAACTATATACTACGTAACATTAATCCTAGACTTAACGGCTAGGGCTACCGGCTATTTCCTGTCTGCCGGCCGGTAGGTACAAGGATCAAATCCTGCCGCCGGCACATACCTTTTAAATAAATAAATAAATCCTAATATAAAATTCCCGTAAACCTCAGGATAGCCAAGGTAGCCATGGCTCTAGCTTCCTCTCCAATTTCTCATTGACTGCGACAAGTTTGAGAGTTGGAGAGAGAAGTTAGAGATAGATTGCCTTGACTTCTATATTTCTTTTCAGACCTAGAAAATACTAATAAAACCATTAGTTTCTACAGGACTCGTGAATTTTTTAGTTTGCCCACTCGGTAATGGTTTGCGGAGCCCTTCTCAAAGGTAACTACTCGTTGTTGGACAATGGAATCCCGAAGGGTTCACCTGGCCAATGAAAGCAAGTGCACAACTGTCCTAAGCCCCCTGGTATTTGGGGTTTCATTTCTACCATGAAAGCAACGAATTGCTCCTTCATCATGGCTGCCATTGTGGCTTAAAGCTTAGCCTTCTCCCTCTCTCTACGAGAGATATTACAAGGAGCTTCGTCTTTCTCTGTCTTCTTTGGGGGAGTGACCGGTTTTGCTGAACGGGCCGGAATTCCCCCGTTTTTAATCTGATTTTGGTAAGTAAAATTAGGGCCTTTGATGTGGCAACGGTGGACGTAATGTCCTTTCTGCTGAGAATGAGTGCATGTGGCCGCCTTGTCGTGGCACATGCGGGCATTGTACCGCGTCTTTCAGCATCGGAAACACAAACAGTTCCTAAGATTAACCAGTGGGGTTTCCTTGGTCGGCGTCCTCGGAGGCCTATTAGGCGGCCATGGGTTTTTAGGTGGAGGAGGAGATGGGTTAGCCGGTTTCCTATGAGTAGTTTTGGGCCGCTCATGAGCGTCCTACTACGATGTTTGCATCTCATATTCCACCACGTATTGAGCTGCTTGCTCAATTGTGAAACTTAGTCCAAACTTTGACTGAGGTGGTTTTGTATAAACCTACTGGATAGGGTCGGAAAATGTCCCACAAATTTTTGGACAGCCTCCGCATCGGACATAAGGTCCGGTAATGCTTCTCGGAGAGTTTCCATTCGAGCTTGTAGGGCGGGGGCAATTTCACCCCGCCTACGCTCGAAGTTCATCAACTCTTTGATTTGATCGTGGTTCTGCATCCGATATTCCTCCTAGAGGATGTCGAACATGACCAAGAGAGTGTCACCTAAGGTAATGGTCCCTCTTGCTCTAGCTAGGACCGCCGCTTGGACAACCACTGCATACTGGCGAGGGACCTCGGGGATAGGTAGAAACAGCTCGTCCCCATTAGCGTCTACTACCGCTGGCCTTACCTCGTAGTATGGAATATCCACCTGGCCTAGGACTTATAGTACCCCCGCAAACAGAGGAATGTACTCTCTCATCTCAAGATAGTCTTCGTACTTGCGAGTGTAGAGGGTGAGGGCCGAACCCTGTAGGTATCGCTCGAGGAGGAAAAAGGCGACGCGCGTCAAAACTATCTTGATATCGAAATGCTAGATCTGTCATTTCCGTGTCATATAACATCGGAAATGAGATAAGGACATGGTGTCCTTTAATTGTGAAAAGAAAAATTGCATCTTTCCCATGGATCCCTTCGAGGAGGAAGCCTTGTCGTCAAAAGAAAGATGCACTGGTTGTGCCAAAGAAGGGCTAGCAAGGAACACAAGAGTGTGAGGATTTGGAAAGGTTTCCTCAAAAAAGACTTCTTCGGTTCCCTCTAGGTATGACCTAGATGAAATTGAGGATAATGATGATGCCAATGTCAAAACAGCCGGATCGACAACGATAATTGAACCACAGCCAGATCAAGTGGGATAAAGATTTGGAAAAATCTAGAGTATCTAACTACAGAGGACGATAAATTGTACCGCCACAAGTGGATCCGGATTGATAAAGGAGGATATCCCAATCCATGGGCATAAACGATGAGAGAAATCTTGGGTATAATCGTGAAATGTTTAAAACGGCCTGTTCGAGGTGCAACACGTGTCAAACCAATCCGCACTCGTCCAATCAACACACGTAATCACTATCACGACCTGATGGTTAGATAAAAGTTGGAATACCAAAACATCTACCCTCGAACAAGGGGCAAGGCCGAAGGGCCAGATCTATAAACAAGCAGACAATTATTGAATCACCTTTCGGTGCAGATCTAAAACAACAAAGACAGAATAACGCCTATAGAGTGCCACCCACGGCAAGATCTAGAAAGTAATTCCACACCAGATAGTCATAAGAAAACCTCAAGGCCACTCAGGGCAAGATAGCATGCAGGGAAACACGAAAAATACTAATTCTCAATCAAAATGGTTCCAATTGAAATCGATCCACACCGATCTCCTAAACGAGTGTCGAAACTATGACAGAATGCTACTTCACCCGCAAGGCATCAACTACTTACAAACATCTTTAATACTCTGATGAGTACTAAAAGTGAACCGGACTTGTTCGAACTAAGTCGGATTTTGCAGTGCTTGTGAATGTGACTTGTTCCAAAATCCTCTCAGAGCAGCGTCTCCAAAAGTGACCTTCCGCGAGAGTCTCGTTAACGTGAAGATGTACACCGTTGAATGTTAGAGAACCAGTTGAAAGGAAAAAATGAAGGTGCCGGTAGAAGAAAAATAACAAATAAAGAAACACAAATATGATAAATAGGAAAAGTACGTTAGAATAAATTCAGAGGCTGCTCTAACTCCAGATGTACAGCCAAACTTGTGACCACAATAATCCAAAGCCAGTAGAAACCCTAATTCCACTTGAAAAACAAAAATTCCAAAGCCAAACCCTTATTTCGGACAAACAAAACTCCAAATCCGCAGCCAAGGAATAGAAGGATACGGACCTAAGGACTAGAATAAAAAAGAATAAACCCCAAATCTGCTGCAACCCTAATTCTACAGCGAAAACCCTATTTATGCAGCTAACCCCTAATTCTGTAGATTAACCCTAAATTTGCTACAGAATTTAGGTTTAACACTACAGCTAAGAAATAGAGTGGGAGCAGAATAAGAGAAAAAAATTGAAAAAAGAAATAATGGAAAAAAAAAACATTTTTTTTCATTTTTAAATAAAAAACATAAATTATTTTTATTAGAACTAGGTTTTGAACAAGAATGCTAAGCCAAGAGGTAGCCTCTAGACTCTATGGTTTTTATCACATTCCCTACAAGAGTTATCCCAATCTGACAGCAAAGCAATAAATAATCCAACCGAAACAAAGGAAAATCCAAATTTGATCATAAATACACTCCTTCTAAGCCAACCGAAATACCAACCAGACACACACACACAACCAAACCGTCAAGCTGCCCGAGGAAGGCACAACAAGGTCTAGATGTGCTCCCCCACGATCTCAAATGTCGGTTGAAATTTTTGTTCATGCATTAGTCACTAAATGCCATGATTACGAGTGTTTAGTGGGCCAGGATGTTATATTCCGAGTTAGTGGTGGTGTGGACATGCACGACCAGACATTTTCTTACCAGCCGACACAATTTCTGGAGCGCAAAATTTGTCTCCCTCTCATTTCAGCCCGCCGACCTTTGCCCACCATGGCCCATTCGGCTTCTGCTCTCCTTGCATTCTCAAGGAACTCCGTTGTGAAGGAAATTTTCCACTCCTTGTCGGCCAAGAAATCTCGTGAGATTCTGATCAATTCTCACACAAACAAGAGGTAGCCATCAGACTCTTTGGTCTTTATCACATTCCCTACGACAGTTATCCCGTTATGACAGCAAAGCAAGAAATATTCCAACCGAAACAAGCAAAAATCCAAATCCGATCAAAAATACACTCCTTCCAAGCCAACCGAAATACCAACAAGACACACACACACAACCGAACCGTCAAGCTGCCCGAGGAAGGTACAGCAAGGCCTAGATGTGCTCCCCCAGGATCTCCAATTCCACTCTCCCACCAAAAGACCAAGTTTGGAGGGAAACCTTCCACACATGGCTTTAGGCCGTGTAGATTAAAAACGTAGGCAAAAAAACAATGGCAAATATTATCAACCTATCTAGCCTCTATAGCTATCTATCAATAACAAATAGAAAGCATGAGCAATCGATGAGAGATAGCAAGAGAAAGCTCCGCCGCCAAAATATAATTCTTGTCCAAAAGCAAGAAATTATAAGTTTGAAAATAGACTAAATATTAGCTACGCTAAGCCTTTGCAAACCCTAACCTAAGTTTATGCTAATTCACATGAATAAACTACTTAAGATGTTTGGCCAATAGGAGGCCAACATCGTTTGCCGTACGCATAACAAAATCCACCGTCCGAGGGTAAAAACCCTCCCTAACTACATGTGTAGGCGAACCTACATGGGTTCGCAACTTAAATAAATGAAATGTATCGCAGCATCGCCAATATGCTAAGGAATCGCAATTCATTGCCAAACGATACTTGGCGTCTATACTCCAAAATCGCGTGTGTATGCACGAAACGAAACATACCGCACGAAATTTTCTGGAAATTGTGACACGTCGCCCAAATGATATTCACGTCTATACTTCGAAATCGCGAACTAATTAACGAAACAACAAAAATTGCACTAAATTAGTACATGTTTAATTAGTCGTGTACGCGAATTGCGTATAAGTCACAAAAACTAAATCGACAGTACCACACAAGGAACGCAAACAAAAATCATATGTGCATGCATAATATCGTGCGTGCGTGCCAAAAATCCTACGTGCGTGCGAAATATTGTACATGGATGCAAAATATCGTACGTGTGTGCAAATATCGTGCGAGCGTGCTAACCGATATCATGCGGCCTGACAACATCTATAGTTCCATTTTTTGTGTGTTGTTTATGCTTAGATTTCACAAAAACCTCATCTCAACATCTGTGTGAGATGATAAGGGTTTTTACACTAGCACTAATAAGGGAATCTTTACTGCTAGATTTCAAAAAAAAGAGTAGTTCATTGCTGAAAAGGGTAGCTAAGGGATGTTTAGGCTGATCATAAACAATGAAAAGAAGAAAATTTATTATGCTTGTGTTCATGATAATATTTTATGGCATAAAAGACTTGGACATGTGTATTTAGATAAGTTGAAATAAATAAAACAGATGGGGTTATTTGAAGGGATTCACTATGGAGAAAATAAAAATCTACGTGATTGTAGTTGGTGTGCTCAAGGTAAGACACACAGGTTACCATTTCCAAAGGTAGCCACTTATAAAGGGGAAAAAGTGTTATATCTGGTACACACTGATATATGGGGACCCGCTAAAGTGCCCTCACCCGGAGTTTAAGGTTTATGATTACTATCATCGACGATTGGTCTCGGTATTCAAGAATGTATTATCTGAAAATTAAATCAAAGGCTCCACAGGTTTTTAAGGAAAATAAAACATGGAGTGAGAAACTCCATGAAACCCTTTTTAAGAGAGTAAGGAGTGATAAAAGAGGGGAGTATATCACAAATCACTACGAGGATTTTATGAGAGAAGATGGAGTGCAACACCAAAAGAGAGTCCTTGAAAATCTTGAGCAGAATGTAGCCGAGAGGTTAAACAGGACACTAAGTGATAGTGCCAAGAGTATGTTATCAGAAAAGAAGATAGGAAAGAGATTTTGGGCTGAAGCAATAAACTGTGCAAACTATCTCAAGAATAGATTTCTTACTTCAGGGGTAAAAGGCAAAACACCTTATGAGAGATGGACCGACAGAAAAATAGATATTTCTCACTTAAAGGTGTTACGGGTTGAAATTATTGGATTTATAAGGTATTTTCTAAGTCTGAATTTATTAGTAAAAACAACAAAAGTAAAAGCGCAGGCAGCTTGCCTCCACCTCTTCTCTCTGCCCCCCATACTTGTTGTAGTCAGTGAAGGAAAGAGAGGGTCGTTGAGCCATGGTTGCCTCAGCTGCATAGGCAAGACTTAAGAGTGACATAAGTCACTCTCAACAAAAGGTTGAGTCGGGCAGGACTCGAACCTCTGACCGACAGAGCGTGGCGTTAGCCGTCAGCTCTAACCGGTCTATCGTAGAAGTTCGTTACATTACATGGGGTACGATATTTATTTAAACATGAAATAGAACACTAATCCTATTAATGTAACTATGAAAAGGAAACATAGAGACACAGCAAATTTAGTGCGTTTATCAAATCCGCCGCACGAAATAAATGAGCCGGACATTTATTTCAACGACGTAAATTAAAAGTTGGTCTTCATCCGACGGCGCTAATCGTCGCCGAGGTCTTGAAATGGTCACTTTGGCGGTTTTTGGACGTGGCGTAACGTGGCATGACTTACCGATACGTGCCAGGATTGAATTGAGCAGCGGGGATCTCGGACGACATAAGGACGTTTTAGACGGCGACACGAGTCCACTCCATGGCCTTGTTGTACAGAGGCCGTACATAAAGTACATCGGCCACAGTACTTTTTGGTACTTTACAGTATCCTGATTGGAGCGTACTTTAGTAGATAGGGTTTGTGAAAGAGATGTAGGACTTAGAATATTTTTAGACAATCGCCTCTCGCTTGGGAGCTTTGTATAAATTGGCATCTTTGCCGGCTCATAACTAAGCGCTTGGTTGACCAATTTCAGTGATTCTTTTTGCTACGGACTCAAAAGAGTCCACGCTGCACAAAGGTGTAGTCAAATTGTCAGTTTGCCATGTTGGGCAGCAGTGATTGTGACTTGAAGTGGGTTAGTTAAACACTATCTAGAGGCTTTCTGTATTCTGTCCTCTAATGGAGGACACAGAATTGTAGGTTATGGGCCCACCCTCTAAGGTGCCCACCTTCAATGGATCTGGGTTCATCTATTGGGAAGCCATGATGATGGGAGCTTTGTGCAAAAAACGATACTTGGGTATCGTCAGTTGACAATTGACACGTCCACCTTCAAGAACTTCACCAGGGTTTTGGAGGAGTTAGGTTTCCTACGGCAACGACTGCTTCAGCGGAGGAGGCAGATGATGGGGACAGCAATGTGTCCAAAAAGGGGAAAGGGAAGGAGACACCCCTCACTCCTATAGCCATGGCACCGGGATCGGCGGCCGTTAAAACCGTGGAGAAGGATACTCAAATGTGGGAAGAAGTATACATGGCTGCCAAAAACTTCATTCTAAGGCAACTCTCTCAAGCTTTGGCCACCCCTCACGTTCACACTTACAAGGCCGAGGAGTTATGGTTGAGTTTGGTGGAGATCTATAAAGATGGTACTATTCAGAAGCTCTAGTTGGCTGAGCAAAAGCTAACGAGTTACACTCACAAAAGAGGAAAAATGTTGGATTATTGTAATGATCTTTCTTGTTTGTATATAGAGATGGAAAGTGCCCAGTGGACAGTTACAATGAAGATGAAAGTTAACACTCTCATTGTGAAATTACCAGACTAGTACGAGAACATAGTGTAATGAGTACAGGAAATGATTGATAATTAATGGAAGTGCAATACAGTGGTCCGGATGATACTTGTGCAGGAAAATACCATGGAGATTAGAAGAGGAGCAAAGAGCATTCAAGCTCTAGCTGCAGCAGGGAACCGATGGGTGAAGGACACGAAGAAACCTTACTAGGGGGGAAGATATCAGCCTGGAGGACCATGCCCCCCATATGGCCTTTGTCATTTTTGCAAAACGCCGAGACACTTTATCGCAGACTATGTCACGTTGTCGGAGCTGAGGCTCCAAGAGAACCGTGGAGGGGTTCTTGCGAAGGGAAGAAAAAGGCACTTGTGGTCACAAAGGTGACAGCAGAAACCGAGGACGAGTCCTTTGACGAGGATGGGGAACTTCTTCTCGAAAAGAGTCTAGAGGAGAAGGAGATCCCTCGGATATAGTAGTTTGCCCTTAGAGCAATGTGTGAAGCTCCACAGGAAGGATGGATCATCGACTCAGGTGCATCTATGCATATGTGTCGTGATAAGGAACTCTTCACTAATCTAAGAAAGATCCCTACAATAGAGATAGAGTATGGGGATAGGAGAGTGGTTACTAGAGATCTAGTGGGATCAGTAGATCTGAAAGTCTTAGTGGAGGGTAAGACTTCTATACTCACATTCTCAGATGTACTCTATATTCCTCAGCTAAGTAAAAATCTTGTCTCTACGTCTGTGTTAGATAACAAAGAGTTTGATACCTTCACTAGAAAGTGAATCTTTACAACAATGTATGGGGATGAAGTTTACTGCACGGCAGATAAGGGTAACCAAGGAATGTTTAGGCTCAACATGAGTAATGAAAAGAAGAATGTTTACTATGTTGGTGTTCCTAAGTTGATGATTTGGTTTAAACAATTGGGGCATGTGCATTTTTAAAGGTCTAGGGAAATGATAAAGCTTGGGGTAGTAGAAGGCATTCAGTTTGGGGATAATGAAATGATGAATGATTGTAGTGGCTTCAGAGACTTTAATTTCCTAAAGCCGCCACATATAGAGGTGAGAAAGTACTAGATCTAGTCCACAGAGATATCTGGGTACTCGCAAAGGTACCTTCGATTGGGGGAAAAAGGTTTATGTTGACAAAAACCGATGATTGGTCTAGATACTCTACAGTCATTTTCCTGAAAACAAAGTCTGAAACATCAACTTACTTCGAAGAATATAAAGCTTGGAGTGAGAAGTTGCATCGAACCCCCATTAAGAGGATAAGGAGTGATAATGGGGGAAAATATACAACTAACCAGTTTGAGGAATACTTGAGAGAAGAGGGAGTACAGCACCAGAAAACCGTACCAGATAACCCTGAACAAAATGGGGTAGCTGAGAGGTTGAACAGAACACTAGGAGATAGTGCATGTAGTATGTTGGCTGACAAGAAAGTAGGAAAGAGAGTTTGGGCAGAGGCCATGAACAATGCCAACTACATGAAGAATAGAGTCCTTACCTCAGGTGTAAAGGGAATGACACCTTGTGAGAGATGGGTGGGAAGGAAACCATTTATCTCTCACCTTAAAGTATTCGGTAGCCAAGTTTACATTCTTGACACGGATAGGAAAAACTGGAAACTAGATGCTAAAGGAAAACCTAGATACTTGGTAGGATATGATGAGGATGTCAAAGGATATATAGTGTATGACTTAGCAAAGAGAGATATGATTCTGGTTAAACACCTAGTTGTCATGGATGAAGGGAAGTCATTTGACCCCTTTAAATATACCAAGAAGATAAGAATCAGATTTGAGTGTGAAGGTGACGAGGACTCCGTCATTCCAGAAAGGGACATGAGTGAACAGAGATTGCAAATTCTGGGGAGATCCAAGACACAGGAGATCCACCGAAAACCACACATATTCCTATTGATTTTGATTAAACAATAGAGGAAGAATCGCAACCGGCTTCTATGGATAAGGGAGCCGACGAGACAGTAAGGTGAAATCTAAGGCTTCCCTCCATCCCAGCTTCGGAGTTTGAGGGGGTGAGAAGGAGCAGATAAAGGATCCAGGAAAAATAGGCTGCTCACAAGGTAACTAAGCTATCTCACCCAGATGAGCCTCAATCATAATTGGAGGCAGTAAACAATCTGGAAAAATACAAATGCATTAGAGCCATAAATGATGAGATGGCCTATATCACGGAAGCAAATACTTGGGAACTAGCGGATTGTCCTCCGGACAGAAAAACCGATTGGTTGTAAATGGGTGTTTAAACTAAAACTTAACTCAGATAATACCATTGAGAGATATAAGGCTCGATTGGTAGCAAAGGGGTTCACCCAAAAAGAAGGGATTGACTACGAGGAGACTTTTGCTCCAGTTATTCGGTTCCCATCACAAAGGATTCTCCTCACTCTAGCACCAGCGTAAGACATGGAAATATACCCGATTATTATTAAGATTGCCTTTTTTAATGGTGAGTTAGAGGAAGGAATTTTCATGAGACAAGCAGAGGGATATGTGGAGGAAGGAGAAAAAAACAAAGTGTGCAGGCTCATAAAATCCTTATATGGACTGAAGCAGGCTCCCCGACAGTGGAATAAGAAACTAGATGAGTTTCTCAACGGTTTGGGATATATACGGATCATTTTTGACCATTCTATCTATATGTTTGAGGATGAGAATGGTGTCATTTTTATTGGAATCTATGTGGATGATCTGCTTCTGCTCAATAAGTCTTTGGAAAAGATCAATAGGCTAAAGAAAGATCTGAGAAGCAGATTTGATATGAAAGATTTAGGTGAGACAATATACATTTTGGGGATCCAAATGGAGAGAGATAGGGGGAAACGGATTATTAGACTTACTCAGAAAGAGGTGATAGGTAATATGCTTGAGAAATTCCATATGGAAAAGGCTAACAGTTGTACCACTCCCATGGACTTGAAAAAGGTAAGTGATGTGAGTGTAGAAGGAGGAGTGATGATATTAGATGATCAGATGAGTCTAGAGGAGAGAGAGTTTATGAAGTCTATCCTTTATAGACAGGTCGTAGGAAGTTTGACCTACTTTATAAACTATACCAGGCCGAACATAGCGGCAGCAGTTGGAGTACTCAATACAAGTCTTAATGATCCTTGGAAGAGAGACTAGGAGGCAGCTAAGAGAGTCATGAGATATCTAGAGGGAACCAGAGAGTTATAGTTGCATTAGGGACGGGAGCACACTGACATCACTACTTGGAGTGATGCTACTTATGGTGACACACCTATGGAAAGATGCACTTCTGGGTATGTGTTGTATGTGGGGAAAGGTGCTTGTTGTTGGAGCAGTAAGCAACAAAAGGTGGTTGCTCAGTCTACTATAGAGGCTGAGTACATGGCCTCTTATTTTGCTGTGAAAGAGATGATGTGGGTCAAATCCTAGTTCAAGAACTGGGGTATATGAAGGAGGGAGTGCATGAAGTGTTTTGTTATAACCTAGCTGCCATTACAATTGCAGCTAATCCAAAACATCATTTAAGGCTAAACATATGGATATAAGATTGAGTTTTGTGAGAGAAAAAGTTGAGAATAAAATTATGAATCTTGTATGTAGATCTAATGAGGAAATGGTGGATGATATGATGACAAAACCGGTGCCTTCTCCCAAGTTAAATATTGCAGAGAAAAATGTGGATTGAAACTGAAGTTAAAGTTAGACTAGAAAATAAGGGGAGTGTTGAAATTATTAGATTTATAAGGTATTTTCTAAGTCTGAATTTATTAGTAAAAACAACAAAAGTAAAACCGCAGGCAGCTTGCCTCCACCTCTTCCTGATGCTCCCCATACTTGTTGTAGTCAGTGAAGGAAAGAGAGGATGGTTGAGCCATGGCTGCCTTAGCTCCATAGGCAAGACTTAAAAGTGACATAAGTCACTCTCAACAAAAGGTTGAGTCCGGCAGGACTCGAACCCCCGACCGACAAAGCGTGGCGTAGCCGTCAGCTCTAACCGGTCTGTCGTAGAAGTTTGTTACATTACATGGGGTACGATATTTATTTAAACATGAAACATAACACTAATCGTATTAACGTAACTGTGAAAAGGAAACATAGAGACACAGCAAATTTAGTGCGTACATCAAATCCGCCGCACGAAATAAATGAGTCAGACATTTATTTCAACGGCGTACATTAAAAGCCGGTCTTCATCCGACGACACTAATCGTCGCCGAGGTCCCGGAATGGTCACTTTGGCGGTTTTCGGACGTGGCGTAATGTGGTGTGACTTAGCGATACGTGGCAGGATTGAATTGAGCAACGGGTATCCCGGAAAATATAAGGATGATTTAGACGGCGACACGCGTCCACTCCATTGCCTTGTCGTACAGAGGACGTACATAAAGTACATCGACCACAATACTTTTTGGTACTTTAAAATATTCAGATTGGAGCGTACTTTAGTAGATAGGGTTTATGAGAGAGATGTAGGACTTAGAATAATTTTAGACAGTCACCTCTCCTTTGGGAGCTTTGTATAAATTGGGATCTTTGCTGGCTCATAACTAATCGCTTGGTTGGTCGATTTCATTGATATTTTTTGCTACACACTCAGGGGAGTCCAAGCTCCACATGAGTGCAGTCAAACTATCAGTCTGCCATCTTGGGTAGTAGTGATTGTGACTTGAATTGGGTTAGTTACACACTATCTAGAGGCTTTTTGTATTCTGTCGTCCAATGGAGGACACACATTTGCATTGTGCAGCCAGGTGTTCAGTCTAGACATAGATCAGTCAATTTGAAAATAAGATCCAAAAGGAAAAGCAAGATATCTTGTAGGATATGATGAAGAAATAAAGGGGTATAAAGTCTATGACCTTAAAAGACAAGATGTAATACTAGTAAAACATCTAGTGGTGATGGATGAAGGGAAGTCTTTAGATCCCTTTAAGTATACAAAGTTAGTCAAAATCAAATTTGAGTCAGAAAATTGTGATGACTATGACCTCCCCAATTATCCAAGTTTTCGAGAAGATGATGATCTTGCAAGTACAAACCAGACCAAAAAGAAGCAAATAGTGATACCTCTATTGAGAAAAAGTAATTAATATTCACTTCTTAGTTTAAACTCTAGAGAAAAGAGAGAGAGAGTTGTCATTAAGGCTCCCCCCATAGTCAGAAAGAAAGAAGCAAACACGCAGAACAAACTGATAAATGACCAAAATTATGCCCTCGACCAAAACTTAACCTGATCTACAAAATACTATGTATTCGAACGCCTTATCCATTAAGGCGATAAAAGAACGATACACGTACGTGGTTTGATATCTAATTAAAGATTTACGCGACGTCACTTTTACTAAAATAGACCAAATTGACAAAACAACACATATAGACAACGGCGCTCGCGGACACGAAATCTAACCATGAAAAATATATGATCGAACGGACATCGTCACCGCCGCAAAACCCGAGGGAACCTTTGGTGGCTTTCAGACAATTCGGCGCGTTGTGCCACGTGGCGCCACATCCTTAGACGTCGGATAAGATGGGAGGAGGAACGATGGTTCCCAAGCTTACAAGTGTCAACTAGAAGGCCATGTTGTACAATAGCTGTACAATAAGTAAAATCAGCCACTATACCTTCTTGTACTATACACTCTTTTGATTGGTCTATGGTACAATTGTAGGTAGCTGTGATTAGGAGTTTAGGAACTTAGCGTGTTTGAGACGCCTCTCTCTAGGTGACCTTTTATATTTATAGGCCATCTTTGGCTAGCCATAACTTACTGCTTAGGGGAGAAAATTCAGTGAATATTTTTGCTTTTCACTCAAGGGAGTCTTGTCTTCACAGAGGTGAGAGTGGTTACAGTATTTGTATTCATGGGAGGCACTTATTAAGTGGGAAAGTGGAAGGGGAAAATATTATCATAGAGGCTTTACATAGACTGCCCATTCTGTGGTATAATGGAGACCACAAAATTTACGATTATCGGCCCACCCTCCAGGGTGCCCATATGCAATAGGTCAGACTTTCTTTACTGGGAAATGATGATGTAGGGGGAACTTTTTGAGAAGCACCTATGGGGCATAGTGTGGGGGAAAATTCGATGCCCACCTCCACCTGCGTTTGGAGGATCACGTTTTTTTGGTACCTCTGTCATAAGAGCTTCTAAAACATCAGCCACCATCACCAACGATGAAAGGGAGGAAATAATCATGGAAGGAGAAAAGGGAGGAGTTGCTTCTCGAGGGACTTTTTTGTCAAGGACGATATCGACACCAACATCACCAGGAATGGTACCAACATCACCAACATTGGTGACAGGCAGCTAGACCGAACAATCATAATATGAAAAATCGAACTATAAGGACAAGGTTGATAAGCTCTTAATCCTCAAAAGTGTAATAAAGGGTATTGCCATTCCCTTTATGCATGTTAGATCTTCCTCTTATATTTGGGTGTCTCTTATAAACAAATGTAAGAGTGGGTCATTGCAGCAGTAACAATTGGCAAAAAATAAGATTTGAGCTTATATTTACAAGGGAGGAAGTATGAATGATTATTGCAATGACTTAGGAGCATTATTTGGAGAACTAGAGAGCGTAGGTAACTCATGGTTTAAGAGATAGAGAGTGAATACAATAATAACGAAACTACCTGAAGAGTATGAGAATATCATTAATCGGTTGCAGGATCTAGGTGAAAGCAATTGGAATTGGGATGACACAGTGGGGATGATTTTAGTGAAAGAAAGTACTATAGAACCTAGGAGAGGAAGTCTGAGTGTTCAAGCATTGGCTGCAGGATTTAATTAGCGGAAGCGTGATGAGGAAAAGGGAAATGATCCTTATCGAAATTTTGGAGGAAAAGGACAAAGAGATGGCAGATTTGATCCACAGGGGAGAGGAGCTCCTCGAGGTGGATTATGTCACTTTTGCAAGAAATCGGGACATTAGATGGCTAATTGTGTCAAGCCTGCAGATCTCCAAATGAAAGATCGAAAAGGTTCCTCAAAAGATGGAGGAAAGAAAAAGGCTTTTCTGACTCAAGTTCATGACGAGGAAGAAGATGACGCAACCAAATAGGATGAGGAGCTTGAGGGGCTTCTTCTTAAACCAAAAACCACTGAAAATCATGCACACATTCTACGGAGACAAAAGTGTGCTTTCAGAGGTAAGAGAGATCCACCTGAAGATGGGTGGATCATAGACTCAGGGGCCTCAATGCATATGTGCAAGGATAAGAGGTGGCTTACTAAATTATGAAAAATTCCAACAGTTGAGATAGAGTATGGAGATGGCAGAGTAGAAACCACAAGTCTTGTTGGATCTGTTGATTTAAAAGTTTTAATTGATGGAAAGGCCTCAGTTGTAACACTCTCAGATGTTCTTTACATTCCATAGCTTAGCAAGAATCTAGTCTCTACATCTGTTCTAGATGAAAAAGAGTTCAAAACCGGAACTAACAAAGGAATCTTCACTGCTAGCTTTGATAATGAGGTTTATTTCATAGCTTCAAAGGGTAGTCAAAAAATGTTCAAAATTGTACTTTGCAATGAAAATGGTGTTTTGTACTCGTGTGGAAGTGATATGATGCTTTGGCACAAGAGGTTGGGGCATGTGAATCTAGATATATTAAAGAAAATGAAGAAAAAAAGTATAGTGGATGGAGTTGAGTTTGGAGATGATGAGACCTCAAATGATTGTAGTGTATGTGCCCAAGGGAAAATTGATAGACTTCCATTTCCAAAGGCATCCACATTTAGAAGATAGAAAGCATTAGATCTAGTCAACACTGATGTTTGGGAACCAGCTAGGTATGCTTCACATGGGGGGAAAAGATGGATGCTAACCATTACACATGATTGGTCTAGATACACTAAGGTATATTTTCTTAGACATAAGTCAGAGGTACTAAGATGTTTCAAAGAATACAAAGAATGGAGTGAAAAATTACATGAAACCTTAATAAAAGAGATAAGAAGTGATGATGAGAAAAAATACACCTCAAAGGAATTTGAAATTTTCTTAAAGAAGAAGGAATTCATCATGAGAAAACGGTTCTTTATTATCCAGAACAAAATGGAGTAGCAGAAAGAGTAAATAGAACTTTAGGATATATGCCCAAAAGTATGCTTACTGATAAAAGGATAGGATTACAGTTTCGGGCAGAGTTTATGAACTATGCTAACTTCATCAAAAATAGAGTAATAACTTCAGCAAATGAGGAAAATTCGTATGAACGGTGGACGGGAAGAAAACAAGATTTGTCTAGTTAAAGAGTGTTCAAAAATCAAGTCAACAGTTTGGATTCTGATAAGACTAAATGGAAGTTAGAGGGAAGAGGGAAACCAGGATATCTTTAAGGATATGATGAGAGCACAAAAGGGTATCGAGAGTATGACTTAAAAAAGAGAGATATCATTTTGGTAAAACACATAGTAGTGATGAATGAAGTTAAGTCTATTGATCCATTCAAATTTAACAAAGAAGTCAAAATCAGATTTGAATCGGGTTAGTATTATGACTTTGACTTTGGAAATGAACAGAAGGAAGACGGGGAGAAGGAAAAATCTGTAGATGTACCAAAGGAGAAGGACAAAAAGACAACATCTGAGTTAACACCACAATACGAAGTGGAAACCGACGAGGAACTTGTTCAGACACAGAAATTGGAAGATAGGGGAAATGAATATCTTCCTTAACAAAACCTAATGATGCATTCCATACCAGAGTCAGATTTTGAAGGAAGAAGATGAAGTAGTAAACGGCTTTAAGAAAGACAAATAAACAATCACCTCAAAAAGATGTCTCACCTAGAAGAACCTCAAACATACTTAGAGGCCATAAATACCCCAGTGAGCAGCCGGTGGATCACTACCATCAATGAAGAAATGGCCTCTATCATGGAATCCAATACATGGGAGTTGGTAGATTGTCCACAAGACAGAAAAATGTATTGAATATAAGAGGGTTTTTAAGCTTAAACTAAATCAAGATAATACCATTGAATGATATAAAGCTAGGTTGGCTGCTAAAGGTTAAACTCATAAAGAAGGAATAGATTATGAAAAAACCTTTGCAGCCGTAGTTAGATTCCCTTGTATCAGAATCTTCTTAAGTTTAGTCGCAGTAGAGGATATGGAAATACACCAGATGGATATTAAGACCGCCTTCTTCCACGGAGAGTTGGAAGAAGAAACCTACATGAGGCAACCGCAAGGATTCATGGAAAGTTGATAAGAAAGCAAGGTTTGCAAACTGATAAAATCACTTTATGGCCTTAAACATGCCTCCCAACAATGGAACATAAAGTTGGACGAATTTTTGATCGGTTAAGGGTATAACAAAATTAGTTTGGATCACTCTATATATCTGTTTGAGGATGAGAATAGAGTGATATTTATTGCTATCTATTTGATGATTTGTTAGTATTAAGCAAGTCCTTAGATAAGATTAACAAAACAAAACAAGATATGAAAAGTCGGTTTGACATAAAAGATCTCGCCGAAGCAAAGTACACTTTGGGAATTCAAATGGAGAGGGATAAGGGGAATAAAATTATAAGACTCACTCAGAAAGAAACTATTGGTAATATGCTACTTTGAAATGGAGAAAGCAAATAGATGTACCACTCCCATGGATCTGAAAAAAGTGTCGGAGGGAAGTGAGGAGGGAGGAATATTGATTTTGAATGATGAGATGGATGAGGAAGAAATGAGGTTTATCGAAGGGATTCCTTAACCACAAATTGTAAGCAGTTTAATTTACTTTATGAACTGAACACGTCCGAACATAGCTACAGCTGTAGGTGTCCTCGGTATAAGTCTAAAGGAACCTAGGAAAAGAGACTGGGAAGTAGCCAAAGAGTGATGAGATATTTGGTGGGAACAAGGGAATTGTGGTTGCATTTGGGAAGAGAGCACACCGACATCACTAGTTGGAGTGATGCCAGTTATGGGGATGTGCTTTTAAGGCTATGTAAAACTGGATGTGTTGCAAATTGGATCTGGTACATGCTATTAGAGTAGCAAACAACAGAAAGTAGTTGCCCAGTCCACTATGAAGGCTAAGTACATGGCTTCTCGTGCTGCCACTAAAGAATTAATGTGGGTAAAATCTCTTGTTGAAGAACGTGGGTTCATGAAGTCTATAACTCAAAATGTCTTCTGTGATAATCAAGCTGCTATCTCTATTGGAGCTAACCCAAAACACCATGTCACAGCTAAACATATGGTTATGAGACAAAGCCAAGAGAAGGTTGAGAATAAAATAATTAGCCGTTCATTAAAAGTGATAAAGAGATGATTGGACATGACAAACCAGTGCCTTCACTCTAAGAAGTTGATTTTTGAGAAAAATCGTGGACTTAAATTGAAACCGCTAATAGTTAGCATGAGTGTAAAAAATATAACTAATATTCGTTTTTTACTTTAGAAGATAGAGAGAGAGAGTCACCATAGCTACTATAGTTAGAAAATATAAAAACCGTGAGTATTGATAAGACAAAGTGTTACTGACCAAGTACACCTAAGTTTACAGAATACTATGTAGTATTACTCATTATCCATTAAGGCGTTAACGAAACGATACACGTACGTGGTTTGATATTTAATTAAATATTTACGCGACGTCACTTTCACTAAAAAAGACCAAATTGACAAAACGACACATATACACTGTTGTTTTGAAAAGTTAGTTTCGTGCATACACAACATTTTGTGTGCGCGCAACGTTTCGTATGTAGCGTATTGGATTTAATGTGGAGGTTCATATGGATTCATGGATTGGGGGAGCGAACGTGGGAAAAAACTAAAGTGACGTAGGTGACTAGTTGAGTGGCGCGAACAAGCATTGAGAAATGGACGGCGGATCGCTTCGCGATCCGATGTGTTTTATTTGAAGAACCTCTAAGTGTACGTCGCACATACGAAATTGATAATTGCTATACGATGTTATTTATGCAAGAAGACAAGAATTCGCTTCGCCACAATCGTGGGATATTAGACCACTCGCGCAGATTTCATTTGTATTTTTGTGACCACGTGGCGCGACATCAAGGGTGCCAAATAAGAGCGACGAACGGCGGATCCGACATAGGCCGCCTTTATGTTTCCTAAGTAGTGGGGACACGAAATCGTGTCAACCACACGATATTTAATTTTGGACGTGCCAGATTATTTGACGAGATTCGTGGATTCTTGTTGACTTACTCACAATGTCTCAGCATACGATTTTGTGAGATTATGTGTAAATAATCGCAACATTTGTTTGTCTTATGTGTAATAGTTATTAAAGTCAATTTGCTCATTCTGACACACCTAAAGTATTCGGGTATACTAACACTAATCGAGGTAGCTGGTAGATTGTGTACGGCTGGTATGCCTCCGTACATTCACTAATGAGCCCTAGTGTATAAGTATAGGACTTGGTCATTTCTGGGCTAAGGAACTTGCTGTTCAAAATCTCGTTTTTGGTCATTTTTGGTAATTTCATCTGAAGATTGCTCTCAGATCTATTAGCAGAATTATCTGAAATTTTTCATGTGTGTTTCTACTTGTATTTTTAGTATTATCACATATTTGCAGGCCTAGTGTTTGTTTGGGCTGTGTTTTACTTCATTGTGAAGTTGGTCTGCTTTATCAAAGTTACAGCAAATTGTTTTTGTGCACCTTTGACTGGATGATTTGGTAATTCTGTTTGGTATTTTTATATGGAAATTTGTAGGAATACTTAATGACCTACGAAATATAAGCCTATGTAGTTTCAGCTTGTTTGGTTAATTTTGAGGAATTCTGAGTGGATTCAACATAAACTGTTTTTGCGGTAGTCTGTGGTTCTTTTGAGGGAGAATACATGGCTCGAAAGGGCTATGGACAACATAGACAACGGCGCTCGCGGACGCAAAGTCTAACCGTGTAAAATAAATGATCGAACGGACGTCGTTGCCGCCGCCAAACCCGAGTGAACCTTTGGTGGCTTTCAGACATTACGACGCTCTGTGCCACGTGGCGCCACATCATTGGACGCCGAAAAAGATGGGAGGAGGAACGATGGCTCCCAAGCTGACAAGTGTCAACTAGAAGTCCATGTTGTACAGTAGTTGTACAATAAGTATAATCGGCCACTATACCTTCTTGTACTATACACTCTTTTGATTGGTCTAGGGTATATTGTTCTTTAGTCTACAATATACCGCAGAAGAGACCCAAAGTATCAACCGTAAAGTTAAGCAAATTTAATCCAATGAACAATCCTTTGAAATGAATGCCCTCCAAATAAGTGAATGCATTCCTCGATTCATTACCAAAAATCCCCATCAGACACACCATAGATCTCTCAAAAACACGGATCATACCACCATAGGTCTGCAAATCTGCGACCATTTCAAACAGACCAAACACCCATGGGTTTGCAGATCTGCGGAAAACCTATGACCACCTTAGTACAAATGCATACACAGATGCATTAAACAACAAATCAAATACATGCATAATGTATGACAACCAAACATAAAATAACATGTATAAATAATAATAAACAGTGCATCACACATAAGCAAAAGTATTATCACATAATCATGAATTATTTAAATGCATGACCTAATCGACAACCCTAAATTACTACATCTTTGGTCCCTACTTTTCTAACCAACATTGATGGTTTTGCTAACAAAGCTCATCGCTATATATACACTTGTAAGTTGTCAACTAGTCACGTAACTCTTACTAAGACCTACTTAAGCGTAATAAACTACTACTAAGAGTAATTTAATCGTAAGCGTACATGTGAGAGTCAAACAATCATAAGCGTACACTTGTCTACAAGTACGACACTACACAAACACTAATTAAGTTGTCAAAACCTTAAACCGCTTAATAATACGTCACACAATAAAAACTATTGCAAAATAGCGGCGGACGCCGTCCGCCGTCAAAGGTAACACAATCCACTTAAATACAAATTGAAAAATTCAACACTAATTTATTAATCCACATAAGACAAGGAAATGTTTCTTCACATATTTACACTAACAACAAAAACGTATTCTGAGTTAATGTGAGAAAGTCAACAAACCTCCACGAATCTCATCAAAAAATCCAAGACGTCCAAAAATATTCATCGTGTGATTGACGCGATTTCACGTCTCCCCTTGTTGAAAAATAACGACGACCTTTTTTTGCCGTCCGTAGCTCTTATTCGGCACTGTCGATGTCGTGCCGCGTGGTCCCAAAGTACACTTGATGAACGACGTCATTCTATCCAAATCTAGCGCGTACCGTAAGCACATCCTTCGCCATAAATATCGCTTGCCAAATTACGTTCTGTACAGGCGACGTACATTTTTAAATATTTCGAATATTTGAAATCGGATCGCTTCGCGATCCGCCGTCCATTTCCCAACGCATTCCGCGCCACTTAATTACTTTTTCACGTCCCTCTAATTTTCCTTGTACATCTACTCCCCCAATCCCCAAATCCATTCGAACCACCACATTACTTCCGGTAATTAAATAAGCACGCGAACACGCGCACGCACGAAACATCGCGTACGCACAAAACGTGGCGTGCGCACGAAACTAACTTTTCAAAAACAACATGGTATAGTAGTAGGTAGCTGTGAGTAGGAGTTTAGAAACTTAGTGTGTTTGAGACTCCTCTCTCCAGGTGACCTTTTATATTTATATGCCATCTTTGGCTAGCAATAACTAACTGTTCAAAGGATAAAATTCAATTATTTTTTTTGTGTTTAACTCAAGGGAGTCTTGTCCTCACACGGGTGAGGGTGGTCATCCTATTTTTGTGCGAGGGCGGCACTTATTAGGTGGGAAAGTGGAAGGGGCAATCATTATCTTACAGGCTTTATATAGACTGCTCATACAGTTGACCACAAAATTTCAACCTCAAGATACACTAGAAGCGGTAGACGTGGTGGAAATGGAGCCGGAACCAAGCGAGAGGGGAGAAGTTGAAATCGTTAGACGGAACCCAAGAGAGCCATCTATACAGGCGGTCAACTTTGAGGGAGGAAAAAGGAGCACCAAAAGGCTGCAAGAAAAAAGAGTCAATAACAAGGTAACCAGATTATCTAATCGGGATGAACCTCAGACTTCCAAAGAGGCGATGAACTGTCTAGAGAGAAACCGATGGAAACAGCCATCAACAAGGAAATGGCCTCAATCATGGCAGCCGATACTTGGGAGTTGGTGGAGTGTCCACCTAATCGAAAGCCAATAGGATGCAAATGGGTATTCAAGTAAAAACTAAACCAAAATAACACCATTGAGCGCTACAAGGCCCGATTAGTGGCAAAAGGATTTACACAGAAAGAGGGAATAGACTATGAGGGGACTTTTGCTCCGGTCGTCACATTTCCCTCAGTCCGAATACTTATTATTTTGGCGGCAGCAGAAGACATACAGGTGCACCAGATGGAAATCAAGACAGTCTTTTTACATAGATAGCTAGAAGAGGAGATTTTCATGCGACAACCCGAAGGATTTGTGGAGCAAAGAGAGGAGGGTAAGGTATGCTAACTGATTAAATCTCTTTATGGTTTGAAACAAGCCCCCCGGCTGTGGAATAAGAAACTTTATGAGTTTTTTACGGTTCTAGGATATATCCGGATCACTTCAAATCACTTAATCTACGTGTTTGTAGATAAGATAGGTGTTATTTTTATTGCAATTTATGTTGATGATTCGCTTGTTTTGAGTTAATCGATGGACAAAATTAAAAAACTAAAAAAATATATAAAAGGAAGATTTAAGATGAAAGACATGGGGGAGGCAAGATATATTTTGGGAATCCAGGTGGAGAGAGATACAGAAAGAAAAATGATTAGATTAACTTAGAAGGAGGCCATTGGGAACATGTTGGAAAAATTTCAAATAGATAAAGCCAACAGTTTTATAACTCCCATGGAATTAAAGAAGGGAAGTCACGGGAGTGTGGAACAAGGAGTCATAATTTAAGATTAAGTAGGCTCTAAAGAGGAGAAGTTTATGTAGAATATTCTGTATAGACAACTAGTGGGGAGTGTTATTCTATTTTATGAACTCTACTCGGTCAGATTTCACGGCAGCTGTATGAGTGTTGAGTTGAATTCTGAATTCTCCCACTAAGAGAGATTGGGAGGCAACTAAAAGAGTCCTTAGATATCTGGTAGGGACTAGGGATCTATAGTTACATTTGGGTGGGGACAATACTGACATCACCGTGTTGAATTTGAAAAACTTTACGCCTCAATAAATTCAGAACGACAATTAAATATAGGGTATAGGGACACGCGTCGTCACTTGAGTACAGAATAAGAAATGTTGGAATGGGACAAAGCAGCTGCGACGCAGATGGGACAAAGCAGCTGCGGCACAAATGGGACAAAGTACCTGCGACACAGATGGGACAAAGCAACAACGATATAGACAAAGCAGCCGCGATTATTTAGGATATGATCCGGTACGGAACGATGCAGCTTCGACGAAGCTGCAAAGACGTTGAATATGATCCAAACGGGACATCGCAGTTGAGGTTGATATGAATCGAGTCAATGGACAAGATTCATAAATGAATCACAAGTGATTTGCTTACAGGTGTTTACCCAACATCTGAATGGACGTATCCGGACACTTATTAGATCAATTAGGCTGAAACTTTAGAAGTTCTCAATCTTTGTGATATTCTATACTGTGTAATAGTGTGAAGCAGTTTTGGACAATTATGGCAAATTTAGTGAGCTGTACAAAATACTTATTTGGTAGGATTTCCGATAGCTTCTTATTGTGTATCATGTCAATTTCTACTACTACTACTGCTCCTCCACCTACACAGGTGGTGGTAGAACAACAGGTTATAAGCTTGTTATCAAGAATTCCTATCTTCTCGGGGGATAAATATGTTTATTATGCAGATGTGGTGGAAACACATTTCGAAAATGTTAATATTTTTGATGTTTTGGATGGTTCATTGGCAAAATCGGATCACTCTTGGTCGAAGAAAAATTTGCAAGCTCAATCTATTCTGAAATTTTGTATCTCAAAAGAATTGGCTATATCTCGGATGAAAATGAAAATGCGATTGATATCTGGAAGTCTCTCAAATATGATTACGAAAAGGCTAATGTCCAAAAGAAAATATTTACGGCTGGCCAAATTTGGGACTATAAATACACGGAAGGCACAATGGCCGAATATGGTAACAAGTTTCGAATTCTAATACACTTTGATGCCTATGTAGGTGGATCTTTTCCTCAGTTTCAGCAGGCTGCATAACTAATGAGGGTTCTTCCTAATACTATGAAAGCAACGTCTAATAGGATGAAACAAAAAGATAAAGCCAGTTGGACTTTACAGTTAGCCATTAATTTGATTTTAATGGAGGAGGCTGATTCTAAAATTCTTAGTCATGAAAAACAGGTAGAGGCCTTTAATGCAGATTTTGTCACAAAGGCTCAGTTTAATCAGAATAGAAAACAGTTTAATCAAGATAAGAATCAGTTTAAACAACCTAATCAGAGAGGAACTAGACATACTTTCAATACATGTTTTTATAGAAATGAGAGAGGTCATGGATATAAGTTTTCTCTTAAGCTTAAGAAAGCTAACAAAACAGGTTTGTATAGGCTTAGATGGCAACAAAGCCAAGGCCGCGTTTGCGGAGGCAGAAAGAAGACGAAGGTATGACGAAAGAGTACCGGGTGCGTAGCACAAAGAGACTACAAAACAACTCCAAAGAGACTCCGGCGTTTGGAGTTCGTGCTTGCACTCCAAAGAGGAGGTATGACACGGTTTAATCAAGGCTTCACAAGATCTACACCTCGAGGAAATGCACTATTCTCGACATCTTCATCTTACCAAGACGAGTCTCTGATGTTGTTTTTGGAAATCTTTAGTCCTCTCTATATCACGTTGTTATGCTGCCATTTTGCGCTAATCTGACATCGCAGCTGCGCTGCTCTAATATTGCAGTTGCGCTGACCAAGCACAACAGCCATTGCAGTTTGTGTAATGGCGATGTTTCGTGTGTACGCGGTTTTTAGTGCGTACATGTACACCAAGTGTGGCGTGGAGGCTTACATGGTTTCATTGATTAGGGGAGTAATTGTATGGATAAATTTATAGGGACGTAAATGATTGATTGAGTGGCGCAGAATGCCTTATATAAATGGACGGCGGATCGCGAAGAGATCGGACTTGAAATACTTGAAGTGTTTGAAAATGTACGCCAGCCGTACGAGACATAATGTGACAGGCGCATTAATGAAAAAGGGACGCCGCTGATATGGCGTATCTATTTTGGACAGGTGTACCTTATTTGCGAAGGGCTGCAGGTGTGGCAATATGACATGTACCTTATATGTGAGAAGCCGCATTAATTAAAGTGGACGCGGTTTTCCTACGGAAAGGAATTTGGATAGTTTGGTTTCATTTCGGCAAGTGGAATGTCTTACATTTGACGGTGGCAGCGTCCGCCGCTATTTTACAAAGGTTTAAATTTTTGTGATGTATTATTAAGTCCTTTAGGGTTTCATCAGTTTAATAACTGTGTGTGTAGTGTCGTACTTGTTGACAAGTGTACGCTTATGATTGTTTGACCCTCGGGTGTAGGTTTACGATTAAATTAATCTTAGTAGTATTTTATTACTCTTAAATATGACTTAGTGATAGTTACGTGATTGGCTGACAGCTTACAAGTGTATATACAACTATAAGTTTTGTTAGCGTATAGAATCAATGTTTAGGGTGAAAAGTAGGGACCGAAGATGTAGTCTTTTAGGGTTGCCAGTTAGGTCATACACTTAAGTGATACATTTAATAATGTGATTATACAATTGGTTATGTGCGATGGCATTATTTTATTAATATTTATACATGTTAATTTTATGTTTATTGGTTATGTATTGTGAATCTATGTCTTTTTGTTTATTGCATCTGTGTAGGCATTTGTCCCAGGGTGGTTCTAGGTTTACCACATATTTGCAGACCCATGGGTGTTTGGCCTGTGTGAAATGGTCACAGATTTGCAGACCTATTTTGTGTCTGATCTGTGAGGAACAAGTGCACGTTTTCAGACCTATGGTGTGTTTGGCCTGTGACTTTTTAGGAGACCTATGGTGTGTCTGATGCAGATTTTCTAGTAATGCATTTGGGAATGCATTCATTTGTTTAGAGGGCATTCATTTCAAAGGATTGTTCATTTGACTAGATTTTCTTAGCTTTACGGTTGATAGTTTAATTCGCTTCTGCGGTCTATTTTAGACCAAAAAACACTATCTAAAACTATCTGACGAGGAGGAAGAGGCCTTACTCGAAATGGCGGCAACAATGGAGGGTGGAAGAGACACTGGATGGATAATGGACACATGAGCATCGGCACACATGTGGTGGAACAAAGCAATTTTCAAGAATTTAAAATCAACACGCCATAAAAATATCTACTATGCGTGTGGTATGAGTTTACAAACACGAGTTGTTGGTGATGTCTCCTTGCTAGTTGATAGAGAAGGAAAGGCAGTTGAGAGAACTCTTCACAATGTTCTCTTTGTTTCGAATTTCAAAAAAAAATTGTTTTCAACTTCTTTGGTAGAGAGTAAAGGATTTGAAGTCAATTTGAAACATGGTCGGCAGGTTGTTAGCAAAAATGGGAAGATTGCGGTCACAAGCACTAGAGATGTCAAAAAAATATATTGAATAGATATGCCCTATAATAAAGAAAATAATATTTTGTATTCTGGTGCAGTCTCTTTAGATGAGCTGTGGCATAACAGGTTAGGTCATGTGCACTATGACAGTTTGAAAAAGATGGTACATGCTGATAAAATAGGAGTCACTCTTTCAGATCAATCTGTTAAAACATGTGATGGCTGTGTAGTAGGAAAAATACACAGATTACCGTTCCCTCATAAATGTGAATATCGGTCCACTAAACTTTTACAGCTAGTTCATTTTGATGCTTTCGGACCTGCGAAAGTATCATCTACCCGGGACATGAAATATATGGTTACGTTTACAAATGATTTTTTGAGGTTTACTAAAGTCTACTACATGAGGGACAAGAGTGAAGTCTTCAGCCACTTGCAACACTACAAAGCATGGGTGGAGAAACTACATGGTCTGCCAATTTTGGAACTCAGATCAGACAACAGCGGTGAATATACGTCAAAAGAGTTTGAAAACTTCCTACTTAAAGAAGACCTTATTCATCAGCTAACTCTCCCATATTCACCAGAAAAAATTTGGGTTTCAGAAAGACTAAATAGAACTATCACAGAGAGTTCTAGGTCCATGCTTGTAGATAAAGACGTAGATCCGATATTCTGGGCTGAAGCATTAAATTGTGTTGTTTATAAAAAAAAAAGAATAGGGTTAAGATCGGTAGAGACTACTCCTTACTAGGTCTGGACTGGTAGAAAACAAGATGTTAGCCATGTTAAAGTCTTTGATAGCAAATGCTTTATTTTAGATACATCTAAAGACAGATGGAAAATGGAACCAAAAGGATTGTCGCGTATTTTGTTGGGGTATGATGATCACTCCAAAGGATAGTGAGTCTTTGTATTTCAGAAATAAAAAAAAAATGTAGCAAGGCATATCATTGTCAACGATGAGCTTGACTCGATAGATTCATTTAAAATGTCAAAGCAACAAAAGCAGGAAAAAGTACAAGAATATATCATTTTAGATTGCAAACAAGAGATTGTCACATAGATGCAACGACCTCCAGTGGTGACACCTGTGTCTCAAATTCACCAAATTCCTCAACAAGTTTAGTTTCACTTCGGTGACCAGATTTCTAATCGTACTCGTTCTACACAGAGACAAAAGAGAAATGCGAGGGATCCGACAATTTTAGCCTTTGAATTTCTGGGGGGAAGACGATCCAGTAGCCGGCTGCAAAGAAACTCCCACCTTGCCTACTCTGCGGCCTCAGAGGAGCCTCTGTCCATTCGGGAGGCCTTCTCATTACCAAAACGACATCATTGGATCGAGGCAGCTAACGACGAAATGAAGTCGATCATTGAAGCTTAGACATGGGAACTTGTGGATCATCCTCCAGACCGAAAAGTGATGAGCAGCAAATAGGTATTCAAGGTGAATTTAAATCCTGATAAGACTATTGAACAATACAAAGCTAGGCTTCTAGCAAAGGGGTATAATCTAAAGGAAGGAATTGATTTTGAAGAAACGTTTTCTCCGGTTGTGAGATTTCCGACAGTTAGGATTTTGATGTCCCTAGCTGCTATAGAAGATATAGAAATACATCAAATGGATGTCAAAACTACCTTCTTCCATGGAGAGCTAGAAGAGACCATTTATATGCAGCAGCCTGAAATGTATGCAGAGCCAGGAAAAGAGCACTTAGTATGCAAATTGATAAAATCTCTGTACGGCCTAAAACACGCCCCTAGGCAATAGAATCTTAAGCTTCATGAATTTTAACTAGCCTAGAATTTCAAAGGATAAGCTCTGATCATTTTGTTTACGTACTAAAGCGTGAGGATGGGATAGTGTATATAGCGGTGTATACAGATGATCTACTATTAATTAGTAAATCAATGGCCGAAATTAACAAAATCAAAGCTGCCTTAAATTCACGGTGTGAGATAAAAGACCTGGGTGAGGCAAAATATATTTTGGGTATTCAGGTAGAAAGGGATAGAAATAAAAGATTAATTAAATTGACTCAAAAAGAGGCTATTGGAAACATGTTAGATGAGTATGGAATGCGAGGGGCAAAAGGGTGTGTAACTCTAATGGAGTTTCGACAGAAGTTCGAGGGAGAAGAAACAGAGCCTATTGTTATTGTTAGTGAGTATTTAGATTCAAGGGAGGATGATCCCATGACACTAATACCTTAAAAACAAATAGTGGGAAGTTTAATATATTTCATGCACTGTTGCTGCAGCAATTGGGGTACTAAGCAGAAGTATAGAAAATCTGAGAAAATTTGACCCTGATGCAGCAAGAAGAGTCTTAAGATATTTGGCAAGAACGAAAGACCTCAAACTCACACTAGGCAGAGGAGAAGGGAAGCTGCAAACATCGAGTGATACAAGCTTTGGTGACATGCCAAGCTGAAAATCCACCACTATTTCGTTCTACAAATTGGGAACGGAACTTGCTGCTGGAGCAGCAAACTTCAAAAGGTCACGACACCGTCAACAATGGAGTCAGAATACATGGCAGCAAGTTCGGCCCTCAAAGAACTCTTATGGATGAAATCCATGTTGAAAGAATTGGGATATATGCAGGTTGGACCACAAGTGATTTGGTGTGATAACAAGGCTGCCATTGCCATTGCCTCTAACCCGAGTCACCACTCAAAATTAAGCACATGGATGTAAGATTACATTTTGTAAGGGGAAAAATGTTTTCCACGGTGATTGAATTATGCTATTTGCCAAATACAAATATGATTGTTGATATGCTCACTAAAGCTCTTCGTGCTCCAAAGCTGAAGTATTGTAGGGATGCAATGAGACTATGTTACTAGCTAAATTAGTGCGTTGCCATGCTATGCTAGTCCAACATCAAGATATAGTAAGACTAGGTGACCAACTAAATTGCGGTATTGCTATACTCCAATGCTGCACTACATCAAGATTAAGTGGGACTAGGTAACTAGCTAATTTGTTGCATTGTTCGGCAAGTAAACTGCGCCAATTCGACAACGCAGTTGCGCAGCTTGATATCGCAGCTGCGTTGATACACTGAGACTTAAGATTTAGTGCTGATTGTGGAAAGCTTTACGTATCAGTAAATAAGTGTGACATTACAAAGATAATAGAATATAGGGTATAGGGACACGCGTCGTCACTTAAGAAAATAACAAGTATTTTTGGAATGGGACAAAGCAGCTGTGAAGAAGATGGGACAAAGCAGCAACGGCAAAAATGGGACAAAGCCATTGCAACGCAGATGGGACAATGCAATTGCGATACAGGTAAAGCAGCCGCGATTATTTGGGATATGATCCGGTACGGAATAACGCAGCTGCGACGAAGCTGCCTGACGCTGAATATGATTCGAACGGGACATGGTAACTGCGGTCGATATGAATCAAGTCAATGGACGAGATTCATAAAAGAATCACAAGTGATTTGTGGTTTTTTTGAAAAGTTAGTTTCGTGCATATGCGTCGTTTCGTGCGTACACAATGTTTCTTGAGTATAGTACGCGATTTTAATACGTATGCTATTTGGATTTACTGTGGAGGTTGGAATGGATTTGCGGATTGGGGGAGTAATGGTACTAATTTTTTTGGGACATACGGAACTATTTGAGTGGGGCGAACAAACATGTGAAAGGGTACGAAATGTGTAAGTCAAATGTACGACGGATCGCGAAGCGATCCGATTTGGAATGTTTTGAGAAGGTACGCCGCAGGTACGAATCATAATGATGATAAACGGATTTTGAATTGGAAGTGGCGTGAGCGACACTTATGGAAACATGACACCGCTAGTACTGATTAATTTGGATGAGATGACGTCATTTCGTCAAGTGGATTTTTTGTGACCACACGACACGACATCAAGGATGCTGAAAAAGAGCTAAGGACGGCGGCGCCGTAGTTTGGTCTTTTTGATGAGGGACGCGAAATCGCGTCTATCACATTATATTTATTTTGGACGGCCCAGATTCGTTTGACTAAATTCGTAAGGTTTGTAAATATTTACAACAATGTTTTGTCCTATGTGTATAAGGTGCTAGTGTAGATCTATTCATTCTAACATATCACGAAGTATTTGTGTTACGTATGGTTGGTATGCCTCTGAACATTCAATAGTGTGCTCGTTTCGTGTATATTTGTAGGACTTAATCATTTTGGATTGAGGAACTTTTTGGAAAAAAACTGTTTTGCTCCTTTTTGGTAATTTTCATCTGAGGATTGCTCGCAGTTGTATTGGCAAAATTATCTGACATTTTGCATGTGTGTTCCACTTTGTATTGGAAATATTGTGGCAAATCTTTAGACCTATTGTGTGTCTGGTTTGCTAAGGACTTCATTGTGAAGCTGGTCAGATTTATCAAAGTTCTTGCAGACTGTTTTTTTTTAACTTTGATTGAGTGGTGTGATATGTCTATGTGGTATTTTTATATGAAAATTTTTGGGAATACTACGTGGCCTAGAAAAAATCTGTTAGTGAAGTTTCAGCCTGTTTTGTCTATTTTGTAGAATTCTGAGTGGACTCAAAGTAGGCTGTTTTTAAGGTAGTCTGTTGTGCTGTCGAGGGTAAATCCATGGTTGATATGGCTATGGACAACAACATAACAACGCAGTATGGCAGCAAAGCAGTACAACTTAGCAGCATTGCAAAGTAGCAAAATGTAGATTGAATTGTATGAAATTCTGTGGGCTCGTTGCCCATCGAATGCACAGTACACAAGTAGCCACTAGAATAACATCAACCCACTGTGATTTGCCCAAAAATAACTGCCACCTTGGCAGGCAATGACTTTGACCAGCCTCACTCTTGTGAGGATAAGGTCCCTTCAGTCCAACGCAAAAAGAAACACCGAATTTGCTGTTGTTTTTGAAAACTTAGTTTCGTGCGTACGGAGCGTTTCGTGCGTACGAAGCGTTTCGTGCGTGCGCGTGTTCGCGTGCGTGCGCATTTACGCGATGTAGTGTGGAGGTTCGAATAGATTTGCGGATTGGGGGAGTAAATGTACGAAGAAAATTAAATGTACGTGAAGGACTAATTGAGTGGGGCGAACAAACATGTGAAAAGGTACAAAATGTGTAAGTCAAATGCACGGCGGATCGTGAAGCGATCCGATTTGAGATGTTTTCAGAAGGTACGGCACAGGTACAAATCATATTGATGACGGACGGATTTCAAATTGGAAGTGGTGTGAGTTGCACTTATGGAAAAATGACGCCGCCTGTACTGATTAATTTGGATGGGATGACGTCATGTCTTCAAGTGGATTTTTTGTGACCACGCGACACGACTTCAAGGATGCCGAAAAAGAGCTACGAACGGCGGCGCCGTCAGTTTGGTCTTTTTGGTGAGGGACGCGAAATCGCGTCTATCACATGACATTTATTTTTGGATGGCCCAGATTCCTTTGACTAAATTCATAAGGTTTGTAAATATTTACAACAATGTTTTTTCCTATGTGTATTAAGTGTTAATGTAGATCTATTTATTATGATGAAACTCTGAGACCTCCATAAGTCCTCAGAATGGACAGCTTCCAAGTACAACTATTAGCTTTATCCATCTGAAATTTTTCAAGCATGTTCCCTATTTCTTCCTTTTGAGTCAATCTTATAATCTTTCTTTTTCGGTCTCTCTCTACTTGAATTCCCAAAATATATTTTGCTTCCCCCATATCCTTCATTTCAAATCTCCCATTAAGATCGGTTTTCAGTTTATAAATTTTTTCCATTGATTTACTTAAAACAAGCAAATCATCAACATAAATTGCAATAAATATAAAACCTTCTTCATCTTCGAAAACATAGATTGAGTGATCTGAGCTGATCCGGATATATCCAAGACCGGTAAAAAACTCATCAAGCTTCTTATTCCACTGTCGAGGCGCCTGTTTTAAACCATAAAGAGATTTAATCAGCCGGCATACCTTACTCTCCTCTCCTTCCTCCACAAAACCTTCGGGTTGTCGCATGAAGATCTCCTCTTCCAATTCTCCATGCAAAAAGGTTGTCTTGATGTCCATCTGGTTCACTTCCATGTCTTCCGCTGCAGCCAGGCTGAGAAGTATGCGGACGGAGGGAAATCTGACGACCGGGGCAAAGGTTTCCTCGTAGTCAATTCCCTCCTTTTGTGTAAATCCCTTTGCCACTAATCGGGCCTTGTAGGGCTCGATTGTGTTATATGGGTTCAGTTTTAATTTGAAAACCCACTTACAACCGATTGGTTTTCGGTTAGGTGGACAATCCACCAGCTCCCAAGTATCAATTGCCATTATTGAGGCCATCTCCTCATTGATGGCTGTCTTCCACCGGTTTCTTTCTGGACAAGTCATCGCCTCTCCATAAGATTGAGGTTCATCTTGATGAGATAGTTTAGTTAACTTGTTATTAACCTGTTTTTCTTGCAATATTTTGCTACTTCTCCTTCCCCCCTCAAAATCTGAGGCCGGAATAGATGGTTCTCGTGGATTTTTTCGAACAATCTCGGCTTCTCCCCTATCCCTTGATTCCAAATCAATTTCCACCACGTCTTCCTCTTCGGGTAGAGTTGTCAATGGAGTTTCCACAGCCGAGTCCTTTTCGGTCTGATTTGTACCTGCAAGAATGTCATCTTCTCTAAAACCTGGATAGTTAGGAAGCTCAAAGTCATCGGAATTTTCTGACTCAAAATCTGATTTTTACTGACTTTGTATACTTGAAGGGATCCACAGACTTTCCTTCATCCATAACTACTAGATGCTTTACTAAGATTATATCTTCCCTTTTTAGATCGCAAACTCTATATCCTTTAACATCCTCATCATATCCTAATAAGTATCCCGGTTTTCTTTTAGGATCTAGCTTTCAATTAGACCGATCTGTATCTAGACTGAATACTTGACTGCCGAACACCTTTAAGTGAGATATGTCTGGTTTCCGGCCTGTCCATCTCTCATAAGGTGTTTGATCTTTAATAGCTGAAGTAAGAACTCTATTTTTGAGGTAATTAGCACAGTTCATTGCTTCTGCCCAAAACCTTTTTCCTATCTTCTTATCTGACAACATACTTCTAGCACTATCACTTAGTGTTATATTTAACCTTTCAGCTACCCCATTCTGTTTCGGGTTTTCTGGAACTGTCTTTTGGTGTTGGACTCCATCTTCCCTCAGAAAATCCTCAAACTGGTTAGAAGTATACTCCCCACCATTGTCACTCCTTACTCTCTTGATTGGATTTTCGTGGATTTTTTCACTCCATGCTTTATATTGTCTAAAACAATCCTGAGCTTGTGACTTGTTTTTCAAAAAATACACCCGGGAATACCGAGACCAATCATCAGTGATGGTCATCATAAATCACTTCCCCCCCGGTGAGGGCACTTTAGCCGGTCCCCAAATATCTGTGTGTACTAGATCTAGAATTTTTTCTCCCTTATAGGTGGCTGTTTTAGAAAAGGGTAATTTGTGTGTTTTACCTTGAGCACATCCACTACAATCACATATATTATCACTCTCACTGAACTTAATCCCTTCCACCACTCCCATCTTTTTCATCTCTCTTAACTTATCTAGATTCACATGCCCAAGCCTCTTATGCCACATCATAATATCATGAACACCAGCATAATAAAGTTTTTTCGTTTCATTACTTAAAACGAGCATAAACATCCCATGGCTACCTTTCTCAGCAATGAAATAGACATCCTCTACAAAACTAGCAGTAAAGACTCCTTCCCTAGTGCTAGTAAAAAAACCCTCATCATCTAATACAGATGTAGAGATGAGCTTTTTGTTCAGCTCCGGAATAAACATTACATCAAAGAATGTTACTATAGATGTCTTTCCTTCTACTAACACTTTCAGATCTACCGATCCTACAAGAGTAGTGGTGACTATCCTCCCGTCCGCGAACTTTATCTCTACGGTGGGAATCTTTATTATCTTAGTGAACAGGTGTCTATCCTTACACATGTGCATGGAAGCACCTGAATCTACAATCTAGCTTGCTTCACCTTTCAATCCACCGTAAACACATTTCTTCCTTCGTGGAATGTCGACCTCGTTTTTCGCCTCCAACTCCTCATCTAAAAGAAGCTCATCGTCCTCGTCCTCGGATTCCGCCTCATGTACCCGTGTCACAAGGGCCTTTTTCTTTCCACTCGTGGTACCACCGGTCTGCCCCTCCTTTAACCGAAGCTCGGTTAGCTAAGTGCACTCTGCCATATAGTGCCCAGGTTTCTTACAAAAATGACATAAACCTTTGGGAGCCCTTGGTCCGAACTCGTCGGTCTGATTTTTCTGCTCCCTCCCCCCATAGTTTCCGACCGGTTTTCGGGAATCCTTGTTCCTCCATTCGGTCGCAGTTGCCAAGGCTTGGCCACTCTTTCCTCCCCTTTGGATCTCAATCGTATACTCCCGAACGAGAATCATCCCTACCACTGAATTCCATATCCACCTTGAGTCCGGCAAGTCCTGCACACGGTTGACTATGTTCTCGAACTCATCGGGTAACTTCATCAGTAAACAGTTAACCTTTTCTTTTTCACTAAAATCTTTTCCCGCACTCTCTTGCTCCATGAAGAGTGTAGCAAGCTCATTGCAAAAATCCAACATCTTCCCCCCTTTGTATACATAATCCTTAACTATCTGATCAGCTAACTGTCGTTGCTGAATCGTACCACTTCGGTACATCTCTATGAGAGCCATCCAAAGATCGGATGCACTTTCTACCTGCAAATGAGGACATGCAAGTCCTTGAGTGAGATTGAGTAAGATGAAGTGCTTTGCCGCCATATTGTTAAAGTCCCATGTTTCAGTATCATTCTCATCGTTCCTTGGAATAGGTGACATGAATGTCGAACCAGTTGCTATTGGTGTGGTTGTCTCCTTCTTCTTTCCTTTGTCCACCAACTCTCCTTCCTTTGTTTCCTTCGTTGAATGTGGATCCTCTTTCTTGGTGAATCTGCTTCCTCCAAACCCAAGAGGGATTGTAAGACTTGATGGACGCCCCAACCGTCCACTCACTATCCCCCAAAACCTTTTTTCGCATATTGCTCCTATCATCATACTTTCCCAAGATATGAAACCAGTTCCATTAAAGATTGGTACCCTAGAGGGTGGGCCCATAACCTGAAACTCTAAGACCTCCATAAGTCCTCAAAGTGGACAGCTTCTAAGAAGCCTCTATGTTAACCCTGACCCCTTTGTGTTTCAGCAAGAACAACTACCACCCTAAGAGACAATAACTCTGACCACCTTCACCCTTGTAAAGGCAAGACTCTCTTGAGTCGATATCAAAAAGAATCTCTGAATTTGCTCCCCTGAGCAGTAAGTTATGGAGGGTCAAAGTTGACCTTTTGTACAGAAGCTCTCTGGGAGAGAGGATCGTATCTCCTAATTTTTCTAAGTCCTATCTCTCTCACAGACTCTATCTACTGATGTACGGAGCCAATCAGATTACACTTCCGTACACAAAAGTATAGCTGCCGGTGTACTTTCTGTACGAACTCTGTACGACATGGCCTAAATGTCGACACGTGGTATATCCGGATTCGCTCCCTTAATCCTCGGAGATGCCGCGATCCAATGTCATTCCGCCACGTGTCATCCGATGTGGCGATGACCAAAAACCGCCAAAATCCTCTTCCGTGATCTCGGCGTTAATTCCGGCCGTCTGATTAAATTCACATTTAATCGTAGCCGTAATAATTAAAGCGCGGTATTCGTTTCGCTAAAGAAATAAATGCGCGGTATCGGTTTCTTATCCGTACCGTAATCCGTACTTTTACATAACTGGATATATGTATCCCGTAAACAATTACACTTAAATGAACTATCCTACGTATTAATGTTTAATTAAATTTCAAACCCTACAGTATGTAACACTACTTAAAGACTTAACGGCTAAGGCTACCGGCTACCAGCTGTTTGTCGTCCGGCAGGTACCATGATCAAATCCTGTGGCCGGTACATATATTTTTAGTAAATAAACCCCTAACGGTAAATAAACTAATATATATTTCCCGTAAACCTCTAGATAGCCTAGGTAGCCATGGCTCTAGCTTCCTCTCCAATTTCTTAGTGACTGCGACAAGTTTGAGAGTTGAAGAGAGAAGTTAGAGGTAGACTGCCTCGGCTTCTTTCTATATTTCTATTTAGACCTAAAAAATACTTTAAATACTTTAAACGGACCATTAATTTCTACATATGACGTATCACAAAGTATTCGGGTTACGTACGGCTGGTTTGCCTCCGTACATTCAGTAGTGAGCTCGTGTATATTTGTAGGACTTATTCATTTTGTTTTTAGGAACTTTTTGGACAAAAATTGTTTGCTCATTTTTGGCAATTTTCATCTGAGGATTGCTCTCAGTTGTATTGGCAAAATTATCTGAAATTTTGCATGTGTGTTCCTCTTTGTATTGGCAAAATTATTGAAAATTTTCAGACCTATTGTGTTTCTGGTAAGCTTGGGACTTCATTGTGAAGCTGGTCAGATTTATCAAAGTTCTGGCAAATTTTATTTCATTAACTTTGATTGAGTGGTGTGATAGGTCAGTGTGGTATTTTTATATGAAAATTTGTGAGAATATTAATTCTCCTAAAAAATATATGTTCATGAAGTTTTAGCCTATTTTGTTTATTCTAAATAATTCTGAGTGGACTCAAAGTAGGCTGTTTTTGGGGTAGTCTGCGGTCGTTCCGAGGGTAAATCCATGGCTGAAAATGGCTATGGACAACAATTTGCTGGCAGGTGTTTTCCCAACATCTGAATGCACATATCCGGACACTTATAACTAAGCCGGCGGCAATTAATTGTACAATCACTTAGTGGTAATCTCTCAGTAATATTGATTGTACTGTGATAGATTACCTTTAACGTAATGAGAAGTACTTAGATCCTAGTGGCAGTTCGGTTTTTGGACGTATCTCTCAGGAACACTTTTATTAGAGGTACACCATTATGTAATAAGACAACTAAAAGAAGAAACTCACTACAAGTATAAGACTTAGGATGCAGAAAATTTTATGTATCAAGACTTGAAGACTGTGTAATCTGCAAACAGTTTTTGGGAAACTCTGAGTTGCATATCTTGGTATATATTGGCTCAAATGGGCTGAAACTTTGGGAGTTGTTAGTCTTTGTGATATTATATACTGTGGTATAGTGTGAAATGGTTTTGAACCATTATGTCATATTTAGTGAGCTATAGAAAACAACTGTTTGGTAGGATTTTTGATAGCTTCAAAGAGTGTATCATGTCAACTTCAACTACTACTGCTGCTCCTCCACCTTTACCAGTGGTGGTAGAACAACAAGTTAAGGGCCTATTATCAAGAATTCCTCTCTTCTCGGGGGAAAAATATGTTTATTGGGCAAATATGGTGGAAACGTATTTCGAAAATGTTAATCTTTTGGATATTTTTAATGGTTCACTTGCAGAATCGGATCAGTCTTGGTCGAAGAAGAATTCGCAAGCTCGATCTATTCTAAAATTTTGTATCTCGGAAGAATTGGCTATGTCTCGGATAAAAATGCAAAGGGCGATCGATATCAAGAAGTCTCTCAAATATGAATACGAAAAGGCAAATGTCCAAGAGGAATTATTTTTGGCTGGCCAAATTTGGGACTATAAATACACTGAAGGCACAACGGCCGAATATGGTAACAAGTGTTGAATTCTAATTCACTTTGATGCCAATGCAGGTGGTTCTTTTCCTCAGTTTTAGGAAACTGCATTACTAATGAGGGGTCTTCCTAATACTATGAAAGAAGCGTCTGATATGCTGAATCAAAAAGATAAAGTCAGTTTGACTTTAACTTAGCCATTAATTTGATTTTAGAGGCGGAGGCTCAATCTAAAATTCTTAGGAGAAAAGAAGGTAGAGGCCTTTAATGCAGATTTTGTCGTATAGGCATAGTTTAATCAGCATAAAAATCAGTTTAATCGGGACAAGTTTCAATTTAAACAACCTAATCAGAGAGGAATTGGACATTCTTTCAATGCATGTTTTTATTGTAATGAGAGAGGTCATGGATATAAGTTCTGTCCTAAGCTTAAAAAAGCTAACAAATCAAGTTTGTATAGGTCTGGATGGCAACATAGCTGGTTTAATCAAGGCTTCACAAGATCTACACCTCGAGGAAATGCACTATTATCGGCATTTTCATTTTACTAGGACGAGGCTTTGACACCATCCGACGAGGAGAAAGAGGCCTTATTTGCAATGGCGGTAGCAATGGAGGGTGCAAAAGACACTGAATGGATAATGGACACAGGAGTATCGACATACATGTGCTTGAACAAAGCAATTTTCAAGAATTTAAAATCAACACCCGAGAAAAATATCTACTGTGCCTTTAATAATAGTTTACAGACACGAGTTTTAGGTGATGTCTCCTTGCTAGTTGATATTGAAGGAAAGGCAGTTGAGAGAACTCTTGACAATGTTCTTTTTGTTTCAGATTTCAAAAAGAAATTGCTTTTCAACTTATTTTGGAGAAAGTAAAGGATTTGAAACATGGTCGGCATGTTGTTAGCAAAAATGGAAAGATTGTGGTCACAAACATTAGAGATGCCAGCAAAATGTATTGAATGAATATGCCCGATAATAAAGAAAATGATGTTTTGTATTCGGGTGTAGTATCTTCAGATGAGCTATGGCATAAGAGGTTAGGTTATATCCACTATGACAGTTTGAAAAAGATGGTACAAGCTGATTAAATAGAAGGAGTCACTCTTTAGATCAGTCTGTTAAAACATGTGATGGCTGTGCAGTAGGAAAAATACACAGATTACCGTTCCCTCAGGAATGTGAACATCGGTCCACTAAACTTTTGCAACTAGTTCATTTTGATGTTTTCGAACTTGGGAAAGTATCATCTACCGAGGGAATGAAATATATGGTTACGTTTACAAATGATTTTTGAGGTTTACTAAAGTCTACTACATGAGGGACAAGATTGATGTCTTCAGCCACTTGCAACACTTCAAATCATGAGTGGAGAAACTACATGGTCTGCCAATTTTGGAACTCAAATCAGAAAACGGCGGGGAATATACGTCAAAAGAGTTTGAAAACTTCCTACTTAAGGAAGGCGTTACTCAATAGCTAAATGTCCTATATTCACCGGAACAAAATGGGGGCGTTAATGTTTTGTTGGGTTTGGGTTTTTGGACCCCAAAAAAGAGTTACAACGATAACGACGGGGTTCACACTTGAAAAAGGGGAAAACGATGTCAAAAATTTTGGGATCCGTACGCCAAATTTCATAAAATGACAAAAAACGCGGCGGTGACGGTTGGGACGGTAGGTTTCGACCGTTTTGGCGTAGTGGCACACAAAAGATGCAATTTTATTCTTCAAAGCTCGAGATATGCGCATAACAAACGGTAGCTGACGTCCGCCATCGGACATCATGTTCGGAATACACATTTTCGTTTTAGAAGAATTATGAAATCGAAGCGCACGGACGTGAACCGTACGAGAATTCATTACCTCGCAAACTTATGAACAAATTAGAGGACCTATAAGATAAGAGAACAAGTAATATAAAAAAAAAAAAAAACACCGATTAAAAAAAAATGTGTTACATTTTTCCCACTCTCTGCTGGTATTGCTCCTCTCTTCCAAAACAACAAAGCAAATCGACTGAGAGGAGTGGAACGCTTTCGGGTTTTGAAGGTGTGTTTTTACCCGTACCAGGTTTCTGTGTAGTATTCTTTTAGTTGTAATAGACTTGTCTGTTTTCGTGTTCAACTTTTTTTCCTTATCCTTCCCTAATTAAACTCACCTTTTTTTTACAATCTGAAAGCCTCTCACATCCCCACCTCCACACCCTTTACCAGTCTGCATCCTTATCCTAACCCCTTTCTCATTTTCAAAACGACAATAAAACCACTCTTATAACTAAAAGTGGATGTAATCTCAAGTTTTTTAGACATTTTTTACATCAGGTGGGAATTAAAGATACTACCATAAAGACCTCTTGACTTGGAATATAACTCATTACAATTGAAGCCATTCTTACCGGCATTTTTTTTATTCCTTTTCCTGATCGGTTATTTCTAACACTATGATTTTTTTAAGCTCGTTAAAGGACTTCTTAATACTAGTTGGAAATTGAATTGAATGTAGACAAAGAATCAATGCAAAAAAAAACCTACTAACCAAATGTACTGATTAGAAAATATTATAATCTTTTTATAAATGAATAATATCATAATGATATTTTACAATATTTAGACGTTGCAAAATAAATAAAAACAATTATTTGTTATAATCAAGAATTAATTACAAATATAACGCACTAAAAATCACTATCAGTAATTGTCACAAACAAAAAGATATTAAAACTGCAAACATTACTTTAATACAGTCTAAATTTGGCAGCATAAGTGATAAAATTAGATTTAGACACAGACAAGAAAATACAACAAATAATGTCGAACTACCTTTTTTTAATTCGAGTACAAATCAAAATAGTATTATTTCTCTTCATGGATACCTAAATTGAAATAGTTCCCAAATAAAATTATTCACCCAATATTCATTGAATTCGAACATCTATCCAAAGTGTACAACTCTCTCTCTCTCTCTCCCTCTCTCTCTCTTTATCTCTCTCTCTCCCTCTCTCTCTCTTTATCTCTCTCTCTCTCTCTCTCACTCTCTCTCTCCCTCTCTCTTTCCCTCACACCCACACTCTCACTCACCCTCACCCTCTCTCACACACAATCATGCTCTACCACCACTTATTCCACCATTTTTTTTACCAGATTGTTCGTCCTTGGTTCTCCATAACCCTTTTATCTTCTACGGTTTGGGTACGGGCTAATTTCAAACAATAGATTCATTTGAAAATCTTGTGAAGCAAAGGATGTTGCGTATTTTGCTCATAGTATGACTGGCCATGCTCATCATACTACAACTGGCCATGTTACACTACAACTAGCAACGCTCATCATACTACAACTAGATGTTACATGCTCATCATACAACAATTGGCCATGTTATAGAAATGTTTAAAATATTTGAGAGCAAGGCGTAATATATCTCTACTTCGTCGCAGAGTATAATGGGTTTTTCCAATCTCCACTAGCTTTTGGGATGATTTTTGCAACAATGCATGGCTGAATGGCGGCAACATACATAAGGACAGAAAATAGAAGAGGTATTTTCGTGTGACCCTATCCACTTTTGAAAAGTTTATTTGGGTTGAAAGGCCATACGCACGAAAACGACATACTCGTTATCGAGATGCCATACACTTGAATAGGTTAGCGCATAACACCCTTCTCACTACGTTATCAGAAATGTTTTCTATCGATATATGCACCACATTTAAGTATACAGAAGTATTTTCTCGATATTTGCTGGCCCGCTTCAAACTACATATATTCAACAACCTCACGGGCGGGTCTTAAAAGAAATAATTGAGGGGTTTAAAGAAATTTTTGGGATTTTCCAAATAGCTAGAGTTGTCGATGGCACTTATATCTTCTTCTCACGACGACCACTTGAAAATGCGTTTGAGTACTAAAATTGATTCCGAAGGCACACTGTGAGTCTCCAAGCAATTTACGACCTGTGTTTTGTGATCGGCCAAGATCGACCCATGACTCCACATTATTCTAAGCTTCAGCGCTGTACACAAGACTAAAGAATTAGAAGATATTAAAAGACCTTGCGAAAGAAATATGTGGTTACACAGTCTGACCTGTTATTTTTGGAGAAAATGAACTACCCGTTATCTAATTTTATAATCAAAAGATAGAGTTTAAGTACTGGGGGGAGTGCTTTGCAAAAATCTTTTGACAAAGAACTGGCGATAGCAAGAGTATGCATAGAATTGGCTTTTGGCGTTCTAAAGGGTCGTTGGGAAATATTGCAGAAATTTTTTGTAAAGAAGGAGATGGTGCCAACAATTGCGGTTGCTTGTTGTGTTTTACAAAATTTTATGATTTTAAATGGCAATACATTCCCATTCCATAAGAGACAGTTCACAATGCTTCAGGGACAAAACCATGTTGAACCAGCTTCACGAGGCGAGCGAAGCATAGTTAAGGATGCCCTAATTCGCAAATTCTGTCTTCATCCCCGTGTTTTGATTGATGACTTGGAGTTAGGAGAGATGGAGTGACATAATGTGCAACTCTGAGACCTCCATTGGCCCTCATTGGCCCTCAGAGTAAGCAACCCTAACCCTTTTGAGTTTCCACAAGAATAAGTGCCATCATGACATATAAAAACTCTGACCAATTTCACCACTATAAAGACAAGACTCCCCTGAGTCGACAACAAAAAGAATCTCATCCCCTGAGCAGTAAGTTATGAAGGGTCAAAGTTGACCTTTTGTACAGGAGATCTCTAGGGGAGAGGGGTTTTACTACCAAATTTTCTAAGTCCTAAATCCCTCTCTAAACCGTATACTAGTGTTGGGTATCGAGGACCATTTGCCGATATTCGATATATATCGAATTTCAGGTACCCAATATTCGATATATCGCTTCGATATTTCGAATTTCAAATTATCGCGATCTATCGCCGATAAATCGCATCGCCGATATATCGAAGCTTCTTAAAAAAATATATATATCTTGCAATTCAATTCTCGGAAAAAGAGAAGGACAACTGTCAAAGTGATGGAGGATTTTTTTTTTTTCACGGAAATTGCGAACCGGAAACTGTAAATGGATTTAGGGAACTTTAATCGAGAGAATGACAGCCGCAAATGCTAGAACTACGCGTCACTGCTAACTAGGCTATCGCGTATTACTGGCTACTGTAATCGGTATACTGTTGCCGTGCTATTGCAGCAGGTAGTACTAGCTACTGCTACTCCAATTAATAAAATAAGAAATAAGATTATACAATTTGTACACTTCAAAAAATAATTAATAATAATAATAATAAAATTTCACATTTTATGCACTTTAAAAAATATTAAATAAAAATAATAATTAAAACTCACATTTTGTACACTTCAAAAAGTAATAAATAAAAATAATAATAAAAATTCATGCCTGAAACGAACAGTCTGCATTTTTTTTTCATGGGTTTCAAGTATTTATATGTGAAGTTCAGTACCGTAGTACGTACTATATAAGTAACTATATGAATTAGTATTACAGTATTAGTACTTTTTTGTCGGTTACATTTTGCGGCGTTACCTTTTAAGTCACGGAACGAAAATCACGTCGTACGTCGCGTTTCAAAAAAATTGTCGTTATCGCTAAAACAACATATTAAATAAAATTTTTATTTTATAAAATACAATATATCGCGATATATATCGCGATAGTTTATGTTGGTCGCGGTACGATACATGAAGGACTTTCCTCGATCGATATTCGATATATCGAATATCGTAATTATCGCGATATGAAACTACCCGATATCCAACACTACACCGTCAATCGCTATTAGAGTATATAACGCCAATTTGGTGCCCTTTTTTCAAAAAAAAAACCTGAAATACAATCCATATTTCTATTTTTTCCATTATTCTAATTAGGGTTATTTTCAATTAGCGTTAATAGTGGAAGTACACTGTGATGGAAATAGTGTGGCGTACGGACAGGGTATCTCCGTACGAAATGGTACTTTTTGAATTCCAAAAGCATAAAAAATCACTTAACATTATTGCGCACACATGTGAATGTGCACTGGAAGAAAGAGACGCAAACTCGTCGAAAAAAATCACGTTCTCATATGTTAATCTGTCGACCGTGTGAATAGCGCGACGGCGTACGAATTGTCAGATTTTGTACGGGTACACATATTGCTGTAGACATCGAAAGGGCGGGTATTTATTATTCAAGACAACCCAAAATAGAGTTAGGGATTAATTAGTATATATATTTTTTTTCAAAAAAAAATAAATTCCCGATTAGTGTTAATAACACTTATTTTTTTTTAGGCTATTTATTCCTTTACTCTTATAGCGATTGACGGTGTACCGTATACTACTACACCGCGAATCGTAATTAGAGTAATGAAAAAATTAGAGTAAAAAAACAAAAAACAAAAATTAGAGTAATGGACGCTAATTGATGTCATAGACCTTTTTCAACTATGAACTTTACTCTAATTTTTTTAATTATTCTATATTGGGTTATGTCGGTGATAATTATGTGCGCGCTAATTGTCAACACTAACTTACGTAGACGTACAAAATCTGTCAGTCCGTATGTTTTGACGTCATTATGACGTTAGTATTATTTGTCGCGTTGAATGTCAGTTACGTCGACCACCGTTGAAGGTTACATGTAAAATAAGCGCAGTTACATAATCAACTATCAAACGTTATGAACGAATGAATTACGGTTGTAGTTCGAATGTAAACAACATTTCCGTTGCGTTGTTTGGATTTTCATATGATAAAAGTACTTTTGAACTCTAATAACGTCGCACTTTGGTGGTTAATATTTGAGTTATTTTAAGTTAATAAGGTGTCTTTACTCTAATAAAGTTGCAATCTGTTGCCTAAGTTACGGAAGGCACACGTATTACAGTAAATATTGAACCTAATTTTGTCGCAATTTACAATTATCTTGATGAATCGACGTAACGCGACATATTATTGGATGACCACAATTACACGTGGCTGATTTATAAACCGCAAAAACGTCACGGCTGCAAAACAACGATAATACGAAATCGTCTGTCCTTTTGGTCTCTCTTAAATTAAAATTTCGTACATTCCATATGCTGCATCGTTTTCATAGCGCATTCGTATAATTTTTCTGCGGCAACTTTTACAGATTCCCGCTTCGTTTTTGAGATTTTACAAAAGGTGAGATTCGAAATTTAAAACCAAATATAAAATCTAAATTTTCAACCCACCCTCCTTTCATAATGGATTGCCTTGTTTTTTTACCTCTCACTTTTTCTAATTTTCCCATATATATTGCACTCGTGGAAGAAGCTTCGAGCGGAGATGACAACACACGGGCGGAGTGTGGGGACTCAGTCTACAGCTATCAACCCGCAGGTGTTCAGCCGGAAAAAACAACATGATACAACCAAAAGTGACGAATAATCACCTGGATGATCTCTGAGGACCGGGCGAACGGATACAAAAACCTCATTCTCATAACTATGAAAAAGTTTCTCGAACAGTTTTCGGGAAGTCATTCCTGTAGTAAGTTTTCCTAAAACTCTCCTCCCCTTTACCTCATCAACCCATGAAATAAAGATAAAAAAAAGATAAAAAGGAAGATAAATGAAATGTTGTTTTCTTTTTTGATCCATTGATTTTTTTTCTTCTTTTTTTTATTTTTTTTATTCTAAATTTTGAATTCTTTGGTTTTCCAAGTACAGTTTCTAAAAAATCAGTTTTATACAAAACAAGAGTTCGAACTAAACATGAGTTAATTACATTTGATGTTTAATCATTGGACCAAAAATTGATATGGACTTTCCCTCGTGACTTTCATACGAGGGCAACTTTAAAGAAAATCTATATCCAGAGTGACTCCATAAGTTGACAAAGGAAATCAACACTAATTATGGAGTGGTGTGGATCCATAAAATAGGATGACTTGAAACTTTGTGGAAGTCGTTTTAGAGGTTTTTTTGTCATTTTAGAGTTTCCTCCCATCTTCCTCCTCCTCCCTTCTTCCTTCTCCTCCTCCCTCTTTGGCAGATGAATTTCGTATTTGAGAAATTTTGGTGTCTCTGAGATCCAAACTGAAAGTGAAACTGAAACTGAAATCGAAATCAAAACTGAAATCGAAATCAAAACTGAAACTGAAAACACTGAAACTCTAACTAATGCCAACTAATACCAAAAGTAAAACTGCAACTGAAATCAAAACTGAAACTGGAATTGAAACCAAAACCAAAACTGAAACTGGAACCAAAAATGACAACTAGTAGACGGAAAACACCCAAAAAAGCAAAAAACAACAAACGAAACACCAAAAGAAAAAGCTAACACCTAACAACAAAACCCTAACATAACTAAAAATCTATGCAAAGCAACCACGTAAGTCCCCGAATGGTTTACCATCGCGCTTTTTAATAAAGTCAGCCCATTACTTCTAATTAAAAGTAAAACTGCAACTGAAATCAAAACTGAAACTGTAACTGAAATTGAATCTGGAATTGAAACCAAAACCAAAACTGAAACTAGAACCAAGTTTGTGAAACTGAAATTAAAGCCGAAATTGTAATTGTGGCTATAACGTCAGTTTTTACCCAAGTTGAATGGTGCAAAGGCATTGTAATACTTTCAATTGTCGATGCAAAAGCAACGCAACCAAACTCAAAAAACCTGTATAAAGTGTATTGCATCCTACTTTGAAAGTTTAAATCATTGGGAATTAAATATCATATTGTTCTATTTGATATCCTAAATAATAAAAAAAAGTGGAACCTAAATTTCATCCTCAAGTCCTTTGAGCGTCATTTGTCAATTAACGTGTTCCTTTTCCACTGAATTTTGTCTTTTTTTTCTATTTTTTCGTAAGTGATTTTCATTTTTGGTTTTTTTGATTCTATGCAAGATCTTCTAGCTTTGTTTCGTATTTTTCCAGTTTCGGTGTTTCCATACACTTGGATACTTTAGCTTCGACGATTGGAGGAACGATTTGCCCAACAGGAATATATAATAGCAGTGTAGGAGTGACGTAGTTTTGTAGTTTTTGTTAAGTGTAGGAGTGACGTAATTTTGTAGTTTTTGTTACCTTTGGCTTGTCTTACCTGTTTATAAAACGTAAAGAGTGTAAAGATTTAGGAGTAAGGAGTTATCACACACTATTAAAGGGGTAATACGTCGCGTAGTGTGTCTCTTACTATAATGTCATTATTTTTGCAACTTTTTTTTTACTTCATTGTGAAGCATGTATGCCAAAACGATGTATAATACAACCATTTTATGAAACACGTTTTTGTTTTTGCAATATATAAGTATGAGTGTAAGGGCGATGGTTCGTCACACTCAATATGTTACCGTGTGTTTGTCATTCACTTATGGGAAACATGATGTCAAAACGGGTGGACAATATTTTTGTTCTAAGCTTTAATACACAAACATGTAGTTTTTTACATCATTGATATTAGCGACGAGCTCGCTTCATCGCTGCGCTGTCGCAGCAGTGACATGGAATATTTCATTGTAAGTTGTTCAGCGATGAATATTTCATTGTAAGTTGTTCAGCGATGACAGTTTCTCGTCGCCCGTAGGTTTTCCAGCGATGACATTGCCTCATAGCCAAAGGATTTTCCACAATGACACAACGTCCATATTGGTTTTTGGTTAAATGTCAATATTGCCTTATTGTTGTTCAGCGACAACACATTCTCGTCGCTGGTTGGTATTCCAATGAGAGACAGTGCTAAACTCAAATGTTTGGACAACGATGACAATGAACTATCGCTGGTTTATAATAAAAAAATTGTCATCATTCCATAGCAGTCGCAAACACGCAAAAAACAAAATCATTTGGTAAAAAACAAAAAAAACACATATTTCAATAGAAAAAAGAGCATTAACATCCCCATTGGAGTATTATTCACTTAAAAATATTTAACATAATAAATATTTCATCACAATCATTTATTATTTATGTCAAAAATGATAATTATTGCTCCAAAAAATTAACACTATATTACACACTATGAATCAGAATATAGTCTCTAAACTTCGGAAAACTTCTCTACCTTTCCACTTTCTCATGAATCTTCTCTCTATTCTCTCCTTTGTATTCCCTTTTTATGCAAATGATTTCACTATCATCTTTTAGGGCAAGAAAAATATAAAGTCCACTCTAATATGCTATCGGAAATAAATCAAACATATAAACAATAAAACAATAGCTGTACTTAAAACTGACTTCCGGTCCCTATCTCAAAACTAATGATTTTTGTTCATCGCCTACTTTTGTTCGTCAGTTACCGTACTTCGAATCCAGTACATGTTCCCATGCCTCCCTTAAAAATTTTTATGTCGATTGATAAAAAAAACAAAATGATATTCCATGGCATCGTTCACCAGTGGCACAATGTCGTCCTCCGTATGGCCCGGAACGCACGGTTAACTGACAAAGGTTCCGCGTTTTGCTGTTGGCCGGCGTTTTGCTGTTGGCCGCAGACACGGTCGCTCACCTCTAGATCCCTGTTGTGTTGACAAGCCTGTATACATACCATCAAAAAGGTAAAATAGGCAAAATTGATAAATGTGTATTCCAAAAATCAAGATGGTGAAATGGGCAAAATTGATAAGAGTATATTTTGGGGGTCGTATTGGTAAAATGGGCAAATAATCATAATTGGGCACTCTTTTTATGAAAATGATAACAAATCCTAAAAAAAAACAAATGGGGATACTTGTAATCAAAATGGTAATATGGGGGAAACTTGATAGGTGCACACTAGTGTGGTCAAAATGATAAAAATGTGAAAAATGGTAGTTTTTCTTTCGCAAAAGGAAACTTTTGACGACTCTCAGAGTTAAACAAATTGACTTTTTCTACCAACTCATTTTTCACATTTTTTTCTCATCTTGTTACAGGCAAGAGGATGATTTTCAAAACAGACATGACATCATTAAAAAAAAAAAAAAAAAAGACATATATAACATGTGACATTTAGTGTATTCAAAAAAATAAGACATGCCGATACATAAGAAAAGCTTGAGAACTTACTAGCAATTACACTGTTTTTATTTGAGGGAGATATAAGAGAGCAACTTTTCCCTTTCACCAAAAAAGAACATCCTCAATCACACAGCATAAATATTCCAAAACTTTCCATATACCTACAGTTGATGAGTCTTCCTCGAATTTTCGAGGAGTTGAAATTTTTTACTGTTATAATCTTTTCTCGCCTTTCAATCGGGGCCCACAAATTCGAAATGAATGACATCTCTTGTGGTTCCGCTCAAACCCTAACAATGGACCTTTATTCCCCGATTAATGCATTTAAAATACTACTTTTTCCCACATTTGGTCTTTCGGTAGTAGCAATCGGCAATGGTCAATTTTCCTCATCGCCCTCGCCAAAATAAAAACCAACAAGTCTCCTAAATACGAACGATCTTGCCACGTCATCGATGGTGGAGTTGGCGGGTAGCAAAATGTTCGCCATTTCGTCTTGCAAAATTCACATATGTAAGAATATCGCGTGAAAGTTGTTGATGACGTGGGCGGAGTGTAATCCATGTCGGTAAAAGAGGAGGCGAGACTTTCACTGATCCCTGTTACAAAAATGTTGAACACACTTTCAGGATGGCGGCGTAGTCGTCAGATTCCACACTGAACCCTATAAAGAAAGAGTGGTTGTGATTGGTCCAAGAGGATTTTATTTTGTGAGGTCTGTCCGCATTTGGCGTGACCTTACGCCACATATCACCCACTCCAAATATTGTATGTTTACTCTTTTTTTGTATATTTTGTTACTCTAATTCATGTCCAAGTATGTTAAAAAACCCATGTTAGAGTTTAAAGTTACTCCTTTTAAGGGATATTTCGGTAAAATTTACACTAAAACAGACGCGATCTTATATTAGAATAAAATTTTAATGAAATTGGTGCAAAGTTCCCTATTCTAGTTAAATACGCGGAACGTCAAACGGCAGTTACAAAGTTATAATAGAAATAAACGCAAACACGTGTTGTCGTCGTTATCCTATAAATTTGTAACATGTAACTTAAGGTTAATGTTCTTACAGACGACGAAGTTGTCGACGGATGAAAGATATGCGAACGGATATTTTTCATTGTGATTGAGTCTTTTTGTTTATTGCGACTCCACGTGCGACCGCCGGTCTATTAAATCGGTATTTGTACCTTTTTATTTAAAAAAGTATAATATTGCACGGTTTGACGTCGTCCGTACTCCACACTATTTAAAAATAACCTATATTAGAATTTTTTACACTAATTAAACCTCACCTAAATTAGAATAATGAAAAAAATGGAATCGATTACTATATTTGATGTTATATTGTCAAAATTTTGAGCGACCAAATTAGAGTAATTTACTCTAATTACGATTCGCGGTGTAGAGTAGGGCACCACTAAGATTACTGTGTCGTACATAAAAGTACAGGTGTCGATGTACTTTTTGTACAGCCATCGTATGGCATGGCTGAAATGTTGACGCCTGCCATATCCGGATTAGTTCCCATATTCTCCGGGGATGCCGTAAGCCATTGACGTCGTGCCATGTGGCGCTTAACGTGGTGCTGACCAAAAAACGCCAAATCGCCTATTCCGCGATTTCGGTGCCTATCATGGCCGTTCGACTAAAACTGGCATTTGATTCTAGCCATCGAAAATCAATGGGCGGTATTTGTTTCGCTGTCGAAACAAATACGCGTTACACATTTCGCGAAGTACCGTTCGCCGTACTTATGTTTTAAGGGTGTCTATGTTGCATGTTTGTTCGCGCCGCTAAATGAATTCATGTAGGCGTATAGATTTATATATGTATCAAACCCTATATGTCTCAGCACCGATACTAGACTATAAGATAAATCTACCGGCTATTTTTGACCTGACGGACGGTAGGTACCAGGATCAAATGTTGTGTCCGTCAAATATATTTTGGTAAACCTACCAAAATCTAACGCTTGTCTCTCTTTCTCTAGACAGCATAGGCAGCCATGGCTCTAGCTCCCACTTTAACCTTCAGTGACTGCGACAAGTTAGGAAGCTGAAGAGAGGAGTTAGAGGCAAACTCCCTCCGCTTCTTTTATGCATGTCATTTTAGACCTAAAAAATACTAAAAGAACCATTAATTTCTACACTCCCTTTATTTTCTAGTCACTCTTTAATTTCAGACCACACTTCTCACTGCAAAAAATTAGCTTAGGGGAAGGCACACGTTTGATCATCATATCTGCTACCATCTCGCTATTTGGTCTGTTCTCTAAACTAATTATTTTGTTTTCTACCTTCTCTCTAACAAAGCTAAGTCTAATGTCCATGTGTTTGGCTTTAAAATGATATTTAGGATTTGCAGTAATAGCGATTGCTGCCTGATTATCACAAAAAAATGTGCACACCATTCTTAAGGTGACGAAGCTCACCAAGAAAAGACTTGACCCACATCAATTTTTTACACCAGAGCAAGAGGCCATATACTCACCCTCCATAGTGGACTAAGAAATATCCTTTTGTTGCTTGCTACTCCAGCAACAAGCCCCATCACCCAGATATAATACATATCCATAAGTACATCTCCTCCTCAGAGCATCACCGTAACTAGCATCACTCCAAGTAGTGATGTCATTATTCCCCCCACCCAAATGCAACCATAGATCTGTAGTTTCTATTAAATATCTAAGGACTCTCTAAGCTATTCCTAATCTCTCTTAGTGGGAGCATTTAGACTTCTAGTCATCACTCCTACATCTGCAGCTAAATATGTCCGGGCACAATTCATAAAATAGATTAGGCTTCTAGCACTGGGTAAAGAATATTGCATGAACCGTTTCAGAATAATTCCTCGTCTAAGATTATGACTCCTTCTTCCACACTCCCCTCACTTCCCTTTTTTAACTCCATTCGAGTTGTACAACTATTAGCCTTATCCTTCTGAAAATTTTCCAGCATGTTCTCTATTGCTTTTTTTTGAGTTAGATTATAATCTTTCTTTCTCGGTCTCTTTCTACTTGAATTCCCAAAATATATCTTGCCTCCCCCATATCTTTTATCTCAAATCCCCCCTTAAGATCGGATTTCATTTTATTAATTTTTTCAATTGATTCACTTAAAACAAGCATATCATCAATAAAATTAAAATAAAAACAGCACCTTCCTCATCTTCAAAAATATAGGATGAGTGATCTGAGCTGATCCGAATGTATCCTTGACTGGTAAGAAGCTCATCAAGGTTGTTATTCCACTGTTAGGGCGCATGTTTCAAGCCATATAAAGATTTAATCAGCCGGCATACCTTTCTCTCCTCTCCTTGCTCCACAAATCCTTCTGGTTGTCGCATGAAGATATCCTCTTACAATTCTCCATGCAAAAAGGTTGTTTTGATGTCCATCTAGTGCACCTCTATGTCTTTACTGCCAGTCACCAGAGGGCGGGGAGGACCTACACCCGGGCAAAACCTCAGTCGCTTCATCTTTTCCAAATCCCTTTGCCATTAACCAGGTTTTAGGCTACCAATGGTGTTGCTTATTCCACTTTACTTTGAATAACGACCCAGACCATTAGTTTTTTGATTATGGACAATCCTGACTCTGGATCGACTGTCATAATTGAGGCCATCTCCTCATTGGTGGTTTTCTTCCACCAGTTCCTTTCTGGACAATCCATCGCTTCTCCATAAGTTTGAGGTTCATCCGGATGAGATGGTTTTGTTACTTTGTTATTAACCTATTTTTCTTGCAACCTTTTGCTACTTTTTCTTCATCCCTCAAAATCTGTGGCCGGAATAGATGGTTCCCTTTGGTTCTTTATAACAATCTCGGCTTCTCCCCTATCCCTCGATTTCGAATTAATTTCCACCATGTCTTGTGCTTCGGGTAGAGTTGTCACTGAACTTTCCATGGCCGAGTCCTTCTCGGTCTGATTTGTACCTGTAAGAATGTCATCTTCTCTGAAACTTGGATAGTTAGGAAGCTCAAAGTTATCGGATTTTTCTGACTCAAATCTGATTTTTACTGACTTTGTATACTAAAGGGATCCACAAAATTTCCTTCATCCATAACTACTAGATGCTTTACTAAGATTATATCTTCTCTTTTTAGATCATAAACTCTATATCCTTTTAAATCCTCATTATATCCTAATAATAACCACGGTTTTCTTTTACGCTCTAGCTTCGAATTAGACCGATCTGTATCTACACTGAACACTTGACTCTCGAAAACCTTGAAGTGAGATATGTCTGGTTTCTCGCCGGTCCATCTCTCATATGGTGTTTGGCCTTTTACCGCTGAAGTAAGAACTCTATTTTTGAGGTAATTAGCATAGTTCATTGCTTTGACCCAAAACCTTTTTCCTATCTTCTTTTCCGACAACATACTTCTTGCACTATCACTTAGTGTCCTATTTTATCTTTTAGCTACCCCATTCTATTCCGGGTTTTCTAGATTTCTCCAAAAATCCTCAAACTGGTTGGAGGTATACTTTCCACCTTTGTCACTCCTTACTATCTTGATTGGGGTTTCATGGAGTTTTTCACCCCATGCTTTATATTGTCTAAAACATTCGTGAGTGTGTGACTTATTTTTCAAAAAATACACAATGGAATACCAAGACAAATCATTAGTGATAGTCATAATAAATCTCTTCTCCCCGGGTGAGGGCACTTTGGCCGGTCCCCAAATATTTGTGTGTACTAAATCTAGTATATTTTCTCCCTTATAGTTAGCATTTTTTGGGAAGGGGAACTTGTGTGCTTTACCTTGAGCACATCCACTACAATCACTTAGATTCTCACTCTCACCGAACTGAATCCCTTCCACTACTCCCATCTTTTTCATCTCTGTTATCTTATCTAAATTCACATGCCCAAGCCACAACATTATATCATGAACACCAGCATAATAAAGTTTTTTCTTTTCATTGTTTAAAATCAGCCTAAACATCCCTTGACTACCATTTTCAGCAGTGAAATAAACTTCATCCACAAAACTAGCAGTAAAGACTCCTTTCCTAGTGCTAGTATCAAAACCCTTATCATCTAATACACATGTAGAGATGAGGTTTTTGTTCAACTCTGGAATAAACAATACATAAGAGAAGGTAACTATGGATGTTTTTCCTTCTACCAACACTTTCAGATCTACTGATCCTACAAGAGTAGTAGTGACTATCCTCCCATCCCCGTACTCTATTTCTACGACATCAATCTTTCTTATCTTAGTGAACATGTGTATATCCTTACACATGTACATGGAGGCACCTCAATCTACAATCCAACGCGCTTCACCTTTCAATCCACCGAAAGCACATTTTTGTTTTCGTGGAATTTCAACCTCGTTTTTCACCTCCAACTCCTCATCCAATAGGAACTCATCGTCCTCGTCCTCGGGTTCAGTCTCATTTACCTGTGTCACATGTTCCTTTTTCTTTCCTCTTGGGGGTTCTTCGATCTGCCCCTCGTTTAACCGAAGCGCGGTTAGCCTAGTACACTATGCCATATAGTGTCTTGGTTTCTTGCAAAAGTGACACAACCCGTTCGAGACCCTCGGTCCAGATTCATCGGACTGAGTTTTGTGTCCTCCTCCTCCATAGTTTCCTACTGATTTTCAGGGATCTTTGCTCCTCCAATCACTTCATGTTGCCAAAGCTTGTCCACCTTCCCTCCCCTTCGCATCTCAATCGTATTCTCTCGGACGAGAATCATCCCTACTATCGGATTCCAGATCCACCTGGAATCTGACAAATCTTGCACACGGTTGACTATGTTTTCATAGTCACCGGGTAACTTTATGAGCAGGCAATTGACCTTCATCTTTTCCGTTTCTACTTGACCAACACTCTTTGGTTCCACAAAAAGGGTTGCAAGGTCATTACAAAAGACTTTCATTTTTCCCCCTTTGTATAGATATGCATTTATCTTTTGATCAGCCAATTGCTGCTGCTGAATAGTATCACTCTAGTACATCTCTTTGAGGGCAATCCACAGATCGGATGCCCTTTCCACCTGCTATTGAGGAGATGGAAGTCCTTGAGTAAGATGGTAGAGAATGAAGTGTTTTGCAGCCATATTGTTGTAGTCCTAAGTATCAATATCATTCTCCTCATTCCTTGGAATAGGTTACATGAACGCTAAACCGGTTGTGATACCTATTGCTATCAGTGTAACTGTCTTCTTATCTTTCTCTTTTTCCATCACAATGCTCTCCCCGTCCTCTTAATCCTCCGGTGGAGCTAGATCTGCTTTTCTGGTAAACTTGCTTCCCCCAAACCCTAGAGGAATGGCTGAACTGGATAGACGCCTCACTCTTTCACTTACTATCCCCCAAAATCTCTTTTCGCATTTAGCACTTTTCATCATACTATCCCAATATATGAAACCTTCTCTATTACATATAGGTACCCTAGAGGGTGGGCCCATAACGTAGAACTCTTAGAACTCCATTAGCCCTCAAAGTAGGCAAGTCACTCGAAGCCCCTAGGATAAGCCTTATCCCTTTGAGTTTCCACAAAAATAATCGCCACCGTGTCAGATAAAAACTTCCACCAACTTTACCCCTGAAAGAGAAGACTCTTTTGAGTCGATAGCGAAAAGAATCTCTGAATTTGCTCCCCAGAGCTGTAAGTTATGAAGGGTCAAAGTTGACCTTTTTTATAGGAGCTCTCGTGGGGAGAGGTGTCTACCTACCAAATTTTCTAAGTCCTAAATCCCTCTCTAAACCTTATACTACTAGAGTACGGCACCACTTAGATTATTGTGTCACACATAAAAGTATAGGTGCTGTTGTACTTTCTGTACGGCCATCATACGGCATGGCTGAAATGTTGATGCGTGCCATGTCCAGAATAGTACCTACATTCTCCGGAGATGTCGTAGGCCAATGACGTTGTGCCACGTGGCGCCTGACATGGTGCTGATTGAAAAACTCCAAAGCGCCTATTCCGCGATATCGGCGCCTATCATGGCCGTTCGATTAAAACCAACATTTAATTCTAGCCGTTGAAAATCAATGCGTGGTATTTTTTTTGCCGTCGAAACAAATGCGCGGTTCTCATTTAGCAAAGTACCGTACGCCATTCGTATATTTTAATTGTGAGATGTTACTTATTTGTTTGCGGTGTTAACTGAATTCAAGTATGCGTACAGATTTATATATGAATCAAACCCTATATGTCTAAGCACCGATCATAGACTATAGGATAAAGCTACCAACTATTTCTAACGTGACGGACGGTAGTTACCAGGATCATATCCTAAGTCTGTCAATTATATTTCGGTAAACCTATCAAAATCTACCGCCTATATCTCTATCGCTAGAGAGCATAGGCAACCATGGCTCTGGCTCCCTCTTTAACCTTCAGTGACTGCGACAAGTGTGGGAGCTGGAGAGAGGAGTTAGAGGTAGACTGCCTCAGCTTTTTTTATGCATTTTATTTTAAACCTAGAAAATACTAAAATAACCATTAATTTCTACATAACTCTCGTTGAAACCACATATAGTGATTGGTTTTCATGCAAAATTTGTGCATGATTCATACACATGATAGGTAGTTGTATAATTGAGACTTTATGAGTTTTAATAAGAGTGTTCGGAACGCGAGCATCGTTGTTGGCTGTAAAAAAATTACAAATAGGGTTTTTTGAGTAACAAATGTATTTATGATTTTTTTTTGCGTGTTATTTTTATTACTACCTATTTTCTACATCCTTTGTATATTTTACATGATCAAATGGTGTTCAGCTAAAGTTTATACGCCTATGTTTTACTCTTTTGTGGCTGGTTCAAGTTGAGGTTTGTTTTTAGTGTTTTGCAGATTATAAATGGAAATATCACAATTTCACACAATAAGTGTGAACGTTGTATCCCTATGTCCTTTCACCAAAATAGGTCTCAAGCTCAAAGTATTTCAATGGTCTTGTGTATCGTTGTGAATAATCGTGGAATTATAACTTTATGCTTCTTTAACATTATTGAAACCACATAATAATACACATTGTGATTTTTTTACGGTTCATTTATAACCAGTATAATTTTTCAGAATGAGGATAATTCTCTAAAAGTTTGTAGGTTTGGGTTAGAAGATGTGTAGGTGTTCAGATTATATTTACACTTCGACCAAAATTACCTACAAAATCGCCATAGTAGTGTGTTTTTGTTTTGCATCGCAAACATCTCTCATACATGGGGCATCGTTGTCTTCACCTAGTTGCAAAATAAATAAAAAAAAACAAAGATGAATGACCTTCAAAGTCGAAACATACATACATTAAATATACTAGAAAAACTCTTTCATAAAGTGCCCATTCAAATAGGTGTTCGCTTCCATTGGTGGATGTCATATAACTTGTACAAGAGCAACCCCACAAACTATATTTAAACAAATTTTGATCTAAGGTGGTGGCTCCATGTCTATCTGTTTCCATAATAAGGAGGCCTTATATTCCATAAAAATTAACCTGCATCTTTTAAACTCATACAAAAAACATGACTTAAATGACCTCAAAAACAGACAAAATACAAAACATGTACTCTTAAGGAGTTTCAATATAGTGCCAATTTCTAGTCGTCTTTGCATCTATTGACAAATTTCATGTAATTTACACATGAGCAATCCTACAACCTATATTTCAACAAATATGAATCTGAGGTGCAGCCTACATGTTTTTTTCACTTCCACAATTCGAAAGTCTTGTAATCCATGACAAATAACTTGTATCCTTAAGACACGAAAGCAACGGAAGCATGTATTAAATTCATGTCAAAATGGAGTTGATATTGCTTTGTCTGTTCGGTTAGGCTTCCAAATGCTCATTTTTAATAATGAACTATTGATGGTTTTTCAAATATAGTCTTTGTTGTAGTGTATTAAATAAAGGTGAAAAAAACATGTAAAAAAAAACCCACCTAAATTGAACCTTATCCACTACGTGTTTCTAGTAGTTGACTCTGCGCTTGGCACACTCCAATTTTAGACGCATCTCCTCGTTTTTCACCTTCAAGTTTTATTTCACTCTCACAAATTGCTACTGTACGTTCTTCTGTCTCATTTTCTTTCAGTTTTTGTTCCCTTTTATCTTCTTCGTCTTTCCATCAACCTTCCATGTCGAAAGCTAGTCGACGCTTTATCAACTCTGTTTTAGTTTTGTTAGACCTTTGCAACGCCTCCATTTTCTCTTTGTCTGATTGATCCGCTATATTGACAATACCAAAGATTCTTTCTACCAATCCCTTTAAATCATCATTTCCTTGGGACGAGGCATTGTTTTCTTCATCTTCAAGAACTCCTCTAATTCTTGGACCCACAAGGCTCCGGATTTCTGATGCATCGGTACTAAATTGCCAGAATGCTGGTTGTCTTTTTGCTAGGGATTGTTTTGGTTGGCGTGGAGATTTTATGCTCTTAAGCGAGCTGAACACCTCTTTAACCCTCTCTTCTGCGGTGTTAGGAGCCCCCCTCCACATTTCGCACTCTCCTTCGTCGCCACCAATATCACTTTGTTGCCTTGTGCACCATTCATCTGCAATTATAGGTTGTGTATGACTTTAAACTGGAGAAAATGCATCATATTCCTCATCAATGTCCTCATTTCTTCAATCCACTCTCTCTTTATTTTTCTCACTTGTTAACTTGTCCACCAAAATTGGACTATCCCGCACCTCTGTTGCATTTTGTCTTCCATCATCATCGTTAATCTCACCCTTTGTTATTGGTTCCTTATGTTTTTTAGGACCTGGTTCATGTTGGTTTAAGTTTTGCCTCCCCTGATTCGGTGTCTCATTTTGAGGTATCACTCGTTTCCGTGAATTGACTTTTGTTCTCGCATTATTACCAGCCATATGTTGAATCGCTCCAAATTCTCCCTGTGCACCTTTCGGCCCCGTAGTGTCAGAGCGACAATGTAGAATTTGGTCTAAATTGAATTTTGTTCTCGCATTATTATCAGCCATATCTCGAATCGCTCCGAATTCTCTTCGTCCACCTTTCAGCCACGTAGTGTCAAAGCGACACTGTAGAATTTGCTCTAATATGAAAAAGAATGTCCTTTGGAATGTCATTTGAGGTTTTTCCCCTGTTTCTTTCTCCCTCCTCATTGCATCTTTATATATATTTTTTTCGTCATATAGTTTTTGTTTACATGAAACAATAGAACAACCTTTATTGTTAAGTAGTTGACTGATGGCAGTTACAACTTTTTGCCATTGCTCTTTGGTGCAATGCTTCCTGGGCTTTTTTGGAGTTTAACTCAATTAACCAACAAAACCTATATTTCATGTTACGTCCAACGATCTCGTTCCGGTTCACCTCTTGTGACATGTCTATTTAGAGGCGTATCTTCTTGTGAAATTTGAATGAAAACGGGATGGTTGGTGTCGTCCATTTTTGTGTATCTCTCTCGCTTGTTTACAACATGCTTGTACAAGTAGCAAATGGCAAAAAATAGGAGTGGGTGTGTTAGTGAGGGATAGCGTGTGTGTGAATTATAATCATAAATGTATTTCATTTAAATGGTTTAATTTATAGTCTAAAAGACAGTTTAATTCTTGGGAAGATGAACAAGTTTTTGGGCAGATTCATTTTTGACTTAATAAAATTTTTAAAAGATATAATTGAAAAGTTACAATTATTGATAAAAATACATATTCCAGCTATTAAAAAAATAATTGAGGGGTTTAAAGAGATTTCTGGGATTTCCCAAATAGCTGGAACTGTCGGTGGAGCTGTCAATGCCACTCATATCTTCTTCTCACGACAACCAGTTGAAAATGCCTTTGAGTACTAGAATCGGTTCCGAAGGCACAAGGCACAGTGTGAGTCTCCAAGCAATTTGTGATCATAGGCTTATTTTTTGGGATGTATTTTGTGGTTGACTAGGATCGACCCACGACTCCACATTCTTCCAAGCTTCGGCGGTGTACACAAGACTAAGGAATCACCAGATATTATCAGATATAATCAGATATTTCAGACCCTGTGAAAGAAATATCTGGTACCACTCTCCGACCCATTATTGTTGGAGATGCGGCCCACCCTTTATCTAATTTTCCTATCAAAGAATACCGTGCACGAAATGGGGGGAGTGCTTTGCAAAAATCTTTTGACAGGGCACTGGCGATAGCAAAAATACTTATAGAAATGACTTTTGGCATTCTAAAGGGTCGTTGGGAAATATTGCGGAACGTTTTTGTAAAAGAGGAGATGGTGCCAACAATTGCGGTTGCTTGTTGTGTTTTACATAATTTTATGATTTTAAATGGCGATCGATTGTCATTGCACTAGAGACAGTTCACAATGCTTGAGGGACAAAACCATATTGAACTCGCTTCACGAGGCGAGCGAAACATAGTTAGGGATGCTCGATTAAGCGAATTCTGTATTGTTCCCCGTGTTCTGATTAATGACGTGGAGTTAGGAGGGACGGAGTGACATAATGCTCGTTGAAGCCATATATAGTGATTGATTTTTATGCAAAATTTGTGCATGATTCATACACATGATAGGTAGTTGTATAATTGACACTAGTTGCATCTTTAAAACTCACACAAAAAACATGACTTAAATGACCTCAAAAAGCGACAAAATACAAAACATTTGCTACGAAGAAGTTTTGATGGAGTGCCAATTCAGAGTCATCCTTGCATCTATTGACGAATTTCATATAATTTATACATGAGCAATCTTACAAGCTCTATTTCAACAAATTTGAATTTGAGGTGTTGGCTCCATGTTTGTTTCACTTCCACAGTTTGAAAGTCTTGTAATCTATCACAAATAACATGCATCCTTAAGACACACAAAAGCGACGGAAGCATATAGTAAATACATGTCAAGGGGAGCTTATATTGCTAATTTCATATAATTTATGCATGAGCAATCTTACAAGCTCTATTTCAACAAATTTGAATTTGAGGTGTTGGCTCCATGTTTGTTTCACTTCCGCAGTTCGAAAGTCTTGTAATCTATCACAAATAACATGCATCCTTAAGACACACAAAAGCGACGGAAGCATATAGTAAATATATGTCAAGCGAAGCTTATATTGCTTTGGTTGTTCGGTTAGGCTTTCTACTGCTCATTTTTAATATGAACTATTGATGGTTTTTTCAAATGCACAGTCTTTGTTGTGGTCTGTTAAATTATAAGTGAATGAAACATGTAAAACAACCCACCTAAATTGAACCTTACCCACTACGTGTTTCTAGTAGTTGACTCCGCGCTTGGCACACTCCAATTTTAGACGCATCTCCTCGTTTTTCACCTTCAAGTTTTATTTCACTCTCACAAATTGCTACTGTACGTTCTTCTGTCTCATTTTCTTTCAGTTTTTGTTCCCTTTTATCTTCTTCGTCTTTCCATCAACCTTCCATGTCGAAAGCTAGTCGACGCTTTATCAACTCTGTTTTAGTTTTGTTAGACCTTTGCAACGCCTCCATTTTCTCTTTGTCTGATTGATCCGCTATATTGACAATACCAAAGATTCTTTCTACCAATCCCTTTAAATCATCATTTCCTTGGGACGAGGCATTGTTTTCTTCATCTTCAAGAACTCCTCTAATTCTTGGACCCACAAGGCTCCGGATTTCTGATGCATCGGTACTAAATTGCCAGAATGCTGGTTGTCTTTTTGCTAGGGATTGTTTTGGTTGGCGTGGAGATTTTATGCTCTTAAGCGAGCTGAACACCTCTTTAACCCTCTCTTCTGCGGTGTTAGGAGCCCCCCTCCACATTTCGCACTCTCCTTCGTCGCCACCAATATCACTTTGTTGCCTTGTGCACCATTCATCTGCAATTATAGGTTGTGTATGACTTTAAACTGGAGAAAATGCATCATATTCCTCATCAATGTCCTCATTTCTTCAATCCACTCTCTCTTTATTTTTCTCACTTGTTAACTTGTCCACCAAAATTGGACTATCCCGCACCTCTGTTGCATTTTGTCTTCCATCATCATCGTTAATCTCACCCTTTGTTATTGGTTCCTTATGTTTTTTAGGACCTGGTTCATGTTGGTTTAAGTTTTGCCTCCCCTGATTCGGTGTCTCATTTTGAGGTATCACTCGTTTCCGTGAATTGACTTTTGTTCTCGCATTATTACCAGCCATATGTTGAATCGCTCCAAATTCTCCCTGTGCACCTTTCGGCCCCGTAGTGTCAGAGCGACAATGTAGAATTTGGTCTAAATTGAATTTTGTTCTCGCATTATTATCAGCCATATCTCGAATCGCTCCGAATTCTCTTCGTCCACCTTTCAGCCACGTAGTGTCAAAGCGACACTGTAGAATTTGCTCTAATATGAAAAAGAATGTCCTTTGGAATGTCATTTGAGGTTTTTCCCCTGTTTCTTTCTCCCTCCTCATTGCATCTTTATATATATTTTTTTCGTCATATAGTTTTTGTTTACATGAAACAATAGAACAACCTTTATTGTTAAGTAGTTGACTGATGGCAGTTACAACTTTTTGCCATTGCTCTTTGGTGCAATGCTTCCTGGGCTTTTTTGGAGTTTAACTCAATTAACCAACAAAACCTATATTTCATGTTACGTCCAACGATCTCGTTCCGGTTCACCTCTTGTGACATGTCTATTTAGAGGCGTATCTTCTTGTGAAATTTGAATGAAAACGGGATGGTTGGTGTCGTCCATTTTTGTGTATCTCTCTCGCTTGTTTACAACATGCTTGTACAAGTAGCAAATGGCAAAAAATAGGAGTGGGTGTGTTAGTGAGGGATAGCGTGTGTGTGAATTATAATCATAAATGTATTTCATTTAAATGGTTTAATTTATAGTCTAAAAGACAGTTTAATTCTTGGGAAGATGAACAAGTTTTTGGGCAGATTCATTTTTGACTTAATAAAATTTTTAAAAGATATAATTGAAAAGTTACAATTATTGATAAAAATACATATTCCAGCTATTAAAAAAAAAAGCATTAAAAGAATTAAGAGTTTTAACTGGAAATATAGTTGTTAAAATTTTGTGGACAAAAAATCATGTTTAAGTTAAGTCTTAAGCAAAAAACATAGCATCTCAATAATATTTCATTCAAGTTTATTCTATTGTAGGTTTACAAACTACACTATTAAAAGAAACATTAATGCTTTAAAAATATAGCGAAGCAAATATTTGCAGGAGAAATAGTCTTTTCACTAAAAAGGTAAAAATAAACATACATCTTGAAGTTAAAGGTACCTTACGAACAACAAAGTACCTGAACTCCAATGCCGGTCCATGCATATATACTAAAAGACTCAATAAGACCTTAAAAAAAAAAGGCTTTCCAAAGATATTCTAAATAATAGATTTACAAAAGTTTAGATAGTCACGAATGATACTTTTGCTAAATAAAGATAGTATATTCAAATACAGTTAAAATATATTTATCTAATATACTACAAGTTATGATAATGTAGATTTTATTTAATTATATCAAACTAGCCCTTATATAGATTTAGATTTTCTAAAGATTTTACATTTAAAATCTGTATATAAATCAAATAAAACTTTACATCGACTTTTTAATAATATCAATAAAAATTTATAAGATTCACCTTATGAATTTAAAAAAATTATAGAGTAATTTACCAAAACTAACGGTTATATTTATAAAGGAATTAATGAGTATGAATTGAAAATTATAAAATGTTTAAATATTTATAAAAACAAAGCTTTTTAGCCTGTCAGTATATTTTTTGTAGGTTAGATTGCAACACAATTAACATTAAAATCTAAACATTCATCAAAAGCTGCAGATTTAAAATTAAGTTGTCAAGAAAAAAAAACAACCAAGAAAAGGGTGAGGGTAAAGAAACCTTGGAAGTGAGCGGCGACTAGCAACGGAAGGAGGTTGTCAAGAAAAATATAGATAAATAAAGAGCCTTTGCTTGGGAAAGTTTTGCTTGGTTTATCAAAATTTTGGGATGTTGAAAGTGAAAGGAAGAGATGATTCGTGTTAGGTGTCCGCTTGGTCCTTTGCTATTTTTTTTCAGGCGCCCAAGGTTTTTTTTTAGGCGTGTTCTAAGTTCCTCCAGGGTTATTACTGGACTGTAAAAACGCTTGCGTGGCAGTACAATTTGATTTGGAAGGCTTCGTACATATCATGTCCGTAAAGCGATTACTTTTCCTACGGACAAGTGGCTCATATATGACACGCTAGTTGACGTAGGCTAACGTCACGTGCCAATTCACGATGGACAAAAATAATAGTCGAGAGCGACCCGGTGCTTTGCCCTTTGGTTGCCAAGGGCCTTTTGTTTTTGTGCAATACCATGCATAAGGCAATAGTACTGTACCTATTATGTACATACGTGACGCCATCACTGAAATTATGGTTCTGCACGATACTGTATGGATTTTGAGAACACGAGAACGTGGCATGACGCAATAGCACTAGCCGCTCCAACAGTTGCGTTTGGGAATCCAAACTTGAAGCCAAAATGAAAAGTATGATACTATACGTTATAGGGCCGACATTGGTATCACGACAATTTGGCGTGACGTCTATTTTGTCTGGCCGTTACATACCCACGTGTTATGAAAGAATAAATCATTGTCGGCAAGATTCGAGTGACAAATTGTAACTCAATTACACGCCTCGATGCCTGGTTGACTTTCAATCTCGCGTAGACGACGCTTTCTGCGGTTTCCAAACGATACATTTTGTTGGCAGTACGGCAAAATGAATCGTTAATGGTGTACAGTGGAAGTTACACGACCGGTGGGGTCGGCCGTGGGATTTGTTACTACAATTGTCGGTTCGTAGGCTGACGGTTCATCTCGACGTTTAACTGGCATGAACGACGATTTTTGCAGTTTCAAGACGTTACATTCTGCTGGCGGTACGGTAATGTTTCGTTAACGGCCTACTTTGTAAGTTTGACGGCCGGTGAAGTCGCCCGTGTGATACAATTTTTGGTTCGTATATTGTCCGTTTGTAAACTCAATCGACGGCATATATGATTTGTTCAAACGTTCGCAGCCTACGTTGGTACACTACTGGTGAGATCACCCGTGGGAGATGGTTTAGTACTACAATTGTCGGTTCGTAGATTGTCATTCGCGGTACAAAAATGTATTGTTAAGGACATACTTTGAAATTTTGACGGCCGGTTGTAAATTGTCCATTCTGGTACTCAACCGATGGCGCTTTCGGCGGTTTTGAACGGTCCTGTCATGCATACGCTACCGTACTGCGGACGCACACAAAAAAAAGAAGACAAACACACAGTCTACATAAAGGCTTCCTACCTGCCATCTTCTTTCTTTTTTCTCTTGAATTTGATCCTGTTCCTCGTCTATTTTTAATTTTCTTTATATTTTACGAATTGTCACTCTTTCCATTTATTTGCGAAGGCTTGAAATATTCAGTAAGTGGTTTTTTACACGTTAAATGATTATATTGGTTTGTGTGAAATTTATCGTATGTTTTTTTATTTTGAATTTATGTTTTTTGTTTTACTTTTTAAATAAATCCTGTTTTGTTTGTCTATTTCCTTATTTTTACATGTTTGGGAAAATTTGTATTAAAATCATATTGTTTTGTTTTTTCATTTGTTTTTTAATGCATATTTATTTTTCGTATTCAGGTGTAAGCATTTTTTTTGTTCGACTTTTGAGAGTTTTGTTTTAGGTAAGTTTATTATGGCACACATTTCTCCTTTTTGATTACATGTTATAAGGGATGGGAATTGTTGTTTCGTGCTTTTTCCCTATTATTGTATTTTTATGTAAAAAAGGTAATTATTAGTTATTTGTTTTGTCATTGGGGATGAGCATGCTATTTTTATTAGTTGTGGATATTAAATTCAATTTATGGACGTCAATCATTATCAAACGCATCTTTATGTTGATAAAGTTTGGGGTAGTTGTGGTGAAGTTCGTGTTGCTACAATAATTTTTGATACTTTTTTTCATATTTGGAATGCTAATTTTTCTAGAGCATTGTCTACTCTTAGTGAAAGATGGGCTGATGATGGTCTTTCTTTATATTTCACTGGTGTTCATTATGATGTTTTAATGGATGCTGTTCCATCTAACTTCAATAGACAAGTTGATCAACTATGTTTATCTGAATGTGAAAAAGCAATGGACAATGATAAAATGTATATGTTGTTTAATAATGAATGCATTAAAAATGTCCAGATTATTTCTGACAATAATGATTCTTTTGAAAATGATGGTAAAGATGATTAAAAATTGTGATAATGTTGTACTATGTAGTAGTGATAGTGTAAATGAAAGTGTAGATAAAAAAGAGAAAAAACCTACAAAACAAACAAATAATATAAGTGGTAATTTTGGTGATGTAAATATTGTTAAATATAGTAGGTGTAATAGAAATTGAAATAATAATGTAAATATTGGTAAGTCTTTTATTGGTGTTTCGGTATTAAATGACATTGAGTGTGTGGTTAAATTACGAATTGGGAAAAACTATCGTATACCTTTAGGTACTTATTGTAATAGCCTTCAAGCTTCTTTAGCATACGATTTTAGACTATTTGTTATGGGTTTACATATGTATCGCAAAATGAATAATGTTAACCTATGTTCTGAATATGATTTTGATTGTTTTTTTGGAAAAGGGTTAGTTGTTCATTCTTCATTTTCATTTGGTCTTGTTAGGCTGAAAAATACGAATGGTTTTGTATGCGATAATTTAGGTATTTTAAGAGTTAAAAACCAATTTGTTGGTTTATTCGCTAAAAAAGTGAAAAATCGGGTTACTGTTTTTGACCTAGGTGTCTTTGATAATGTTGAAGATGCTTGTCTTGCTCGTGATTATTTTATGCCGGAGATTGGTAGTGCCCGTATTTAATTTTTAAACAATAGACTTTGTTGGATGAATATAGGGAGAAACCTCATTTTATTAAAATTAAGAAGAAAGAACAAAACAATTATGTATACAGACGCATAGCTTTGGTTTTTTGAGCAACATATACAAAATCTTAACTTTGATTTTCTTTTTATATAGATTGAAAGCAACGACTCAACTTTACCGGACAAAAAACAAAGGACTTAAAAGAGTCAAATTTCAACAAACGTCGATATTATTAGGGTGTTATTGTTTTTTAGAAGTAAGACGACAAACTTTTTTTTTGTATTTTATATATATATATATATATTATTTTTCTCAAAGATACGTGTGTAGGGGTTTTAAGGGCTTGATAGTACATTATCATTACGTGATTAAAGGTTTATAGAGGTTTGATTAATACCCAATTTAGGGTACTAGATTTTTTTTTTAGTCATTAAAATTTGTTAGGCTATAAGAAACAAAGTCTTTGTCATGTTTTCCACATAAACAAAAAATGTCAATAATACTTGCACGCAAGTAACATCATTAAAAAAGTAAAGTAATAAAGTATCACCAAAACAAAGTATTCAAAGTATTTGTATTGTATTTCAAAAAAAAAAAAAAACCAATGTCTAATGTTGGTCACATAAAAAAAACAAAGTAATCAAGTATCACCGAAACAAAGTAGTGAAAGTATTTGTGTTGTATAAAAAAATATATATATATACCAATGTTTGTAATGTTAGTCAACCTTTGAGCTGATAATGATGTTCAACAACTTTGTTCGTCTTTAGACTAAGTTCGTTGATCGAAAAAACAAAAAAAAAAACTATTCAAAGTAACAACGTAATCTAACCAACAAATATTATGAATGAAAACAAGTGTTTGTAATGTTGGTCAGCCTCCGAGTTGATAGTAATGTTTATGCAACCTTCTAAGTCTTAGGACTAAGTTGGTTAATCACAAAAAAAGAAAAAGAAAAACAAAGTACTCAAAGTAATCAATCTACTATAATAAAATATTAAGTGATTGTAATGTTAGTCAACCTTTGAGCTGATAATGATGTTTATGTAACCATCTGGGTCTTCGACTAAAGTTTTTGATCGAAAACAAAAAAAGTAATTAAAGTAATCAACATATTTTAACTATAAAAAAATATAAAAGAAAATACGTGTTTGTAGTGTTAGTCAGCAATCGAGCTGATAATGATGTTGTTCCAACCTTCTGGGTCTTTGGACTAAGTTGGTTGAATCTTACTTAGATCTGATGTTTTTTTTTTTTTTCTTATTACTTTCATTTGTTTCTTTCTTTTTTGTTTTGTGATCAAGGTTGTATTGTGGTTTTTTTTATTGTTTGTCTTTTTTTTGCTTTATTCTTTTGTAATATTACGTATTGATAAAAAAAATATAAAAAATTATATATGCAACACCTTAATATAAAATAAACAAAAACCATGTACCTTTTCAAGTGAAAATTTTACAAAAAATGAGTTAAATCAGACGCGCACGCATAGGATCGTGCGCTAAAAAAACGGGATTGTTCTGACACGTAAATTAGTCTTACATGTACGGATATTTATAATTCACGACGGCGTACGATTTTTAATATTTTGTACGGATACATATATTAATGTATATAATCGTACAAGGAATATTCCATTTTTGCTGTTCCCAAATTAGCATAAACGCCGAAATTAGAATACACCTTTTTAAAAAAAAATAAAAAATTCTTAATTAGCGTCAATGACGGTATATTTACTTCCACACTATTTAAACTTTGACACTAATAACGATGCGCGGTGTAGCGATTTCATTTCTTTACATACGAATGCTCTGAAAGTAGTATGGAGAATCTTCGCTAAAAACAAAGTTACAAGACTCAGGTTTCTGTTACATGCGAAAGTACCATTGGCTTTGTCCTTCGATGTTTGCTCCACTTTTTTTTATTGTACTCCCTTGGCGTATAGTACACCGCCAATCGCTATTAGCGTGTAGGTTTGATTAGCGTATACTATTATTTAGCGTGGTGTACGCTAATTGGGAATTTGGAAATTTTGGAAGAAATCGATTACTCTAATTAGGAATTAGGCCTTTTTTTAAATAGTGTGGATAATTCTATTTGAGAATAAAAACAAAAAAAAGCGGGACGGGATTAGCGTACACAACGCTAATAGCGATTGGCGGTGTACTTTTGTCGTTTTTCACTCAGAATATTTGGAAGAAGGCGGGGATTTCTGTGCGAATAATAGTTCCATATCTACGCACTCCTGCGGTAGGACAAAAAAAGTACATAAAAAAAGTACATCCCGGATCTCCTGCTAAACTTTGGAATAGTACAGGCTGCGATCAATAAAAATGATGCTGCTGTTTACGGGGAGGAAAAAAAAACAAACTTTTTGTGCAATTTGCTAACTGTAAAGTTTTAAAACTTCCAGAATTTTCTGTCTTGCCCGAAGTTTACAAAAAACACGAGATAATACTGCCCTAAAAAATAGTAACAGTAAAATACGACATACATTGATCCACAAAACTTATGTGGTCGAGAAGTACAGACCAATCCAAAAGTTTAACAAACATTGGAAGTGTACGAACTGTACTTATTTTGTGTGTGTCCTTTTTCGATGCTCCGCTCGTGCGAGGATGAGATTCGCACGTGTGTACTTTATTGACGGCACGAATTGGAAAGAGACGCGAGCTTCGCAGAGGGAGACTTTCTGAACCATTCTTTTTTTTATGCCCTAAATTCCCTCAACATGAGGGTGAATCTCTCTCGATTAGAGGCTAACTTTTCTCTGCAGTCGATCTACTTTTTTTATCTATTTTCTCTCCATACTTTATTTTCACTCCATACTTTATTTTCACTCCATATTTGTATGTCTTCAGTCTAATCTTGAGTTCAATCTTTGAAACCCTAGTCGTACGGAAAAAAAAATAACATCTTTCCATGACACAGAAAACTTTTTTCCCTTTCTTGTACCAAACCCTAATTCTCAACCAGTCATACTATCCATGAAACCCTAACCAGACAAAAAAAACATACAAAAAACGTTTTTTCACGTCACTTTCTTTTCCAAACTCCCTCTGGACTTCATGTCAGAGCTTTCCTTTCCCCCTCCCAAACCCTAAGAAACCTAAACCTCAAACGACCACATCTCTCTTCCTCTCTCCCTCTCTCCCTCTCTCCCTCTCTCCCTCTCTTTCCTACATTCAAACCCTAAAAAAAATTGTTCCTCATCAACCGCTCCTCTTTTTTTCTCTCTCTCCCTCTCCATTTTTCACTGAAACCCTAAAAGAAGCCCTAAATGACCCTGCACCTCCACCATGCGAGGCATTTCTGCTTCTCGCAGTCTGTACGTATTCCTTGCTGCAGTTTTCTTTATCGCAGCTTCTTTCTATCTCCTCTCTCTTAACGTCACTCGAACCATATTTACACCATGGAGAGGTTTATGTCTTTACGAACTTTATTACTCTAAAGTCGCTTGGAAATTTCCTCCTCTATCTTTCTTCGACGCTATTTCTTTTGACGTCGTTCCTTATGCATGTCTGACGCTCTTCGTCTTTACGGAGCGTACCACCTCCACGTCCCAGTAAATCCCGAAGAAAATCCCAAAGTCACTTTTTACCTCTCCCTCTCTCTCTTTTTTTCTCCTCGCCAACTACTCCTTGTTAAAAAAAATCCCAAACTTACATCCTTTCTCTCCCTCTCTCCCTCTCTCCCTCTCTCCCTCTCTCCTTCTCTCTACACCAGCAAACTCCAAATCCAAAGAATCC
>JBBHKE010001684.1:591699-594199 GCA_037447655.1 Zygnema cylindricum
CGCGGCGAGGCCTTGGTCGATGAGACCGCAGCGTCAACGCAACGATACCTTGACGTTGGTGTTGTCGGAGCGGAGATTGTTATAACATGTGAAAAATTAATGGAACAATGTGACGGAGGGTGATTCCTAAGTCGCAGGACGACTTGGATGAATGATTCCCTTTGACTTCAACTGCCTCATACAGCATACAGAGAAGAACCATGAGGAGCTTAAGAACAGCGTCTCACAGGTCAAGGTTGCAGTTCCATAGCAACGCAACTGCGACGCCAGAGTAGCTGGTTCCGGAGCGGCGCAGCTGCGACGCAAGAGTAGCGCAATAGAGCAAAATAGCAACTTAGTAGCATAGTATAGCAACGCAGCGTAGCAGCATAGCAACGCCGCAGAATGTAGAAAAAACTGCATAGTTCTAGAAGGATAGTTTGGATAGATCTCGGTGGACCGCGAAGTCTACGTGTACATGTGTATAGAACTGGGTTGACTAGCGGATGGATAGTTTAAATAGTAAAGTAGACCTAGTCAAGAGCAGACTCTTTGAGTAGACCTTCGCAATGAGCTTTCAACTTGTAATCTTCCTTCCGATTAATAAAGCTCAACCTTTATCCGTGAGTGCTGTGCACTGTTGTTGTTGATAAGAGGAGATCTTTGGAGTCTTTCCACTGTGCATTTTAGTGTGTTGTGGGTTATTACTATTTTTTCCCTTTTACATTATCTCTCTAGCCCCCATACTTGCTGTAGTCACTAAAGGTTGGAGAGGAAGCTAGAGCCATGGCTGCCTATGCTTCCCTTAGAGTAAGAAGGCAGCCCTTTGGTAAACTTACCAAAAGGTTGACGGACCCAAGATTTGATCCTCGTACCTACTGTCCGTCGAAGTAGCCTAGTGTCGTTATCATGTAGCCTAGCACTTGTGTTCAAATATATAGGGTACGATAGCTACTTAAAGACATGGAAATAGAGAAGTTCATTTAACGGGCGAACGGACCACAATTATATAGACATAGCTAGATAGAATTACATCAAAAAGTACTGTTTGTATTGTAACGGCTATAAATTAAGGTCGATATCAATCAGACTGCGGAGGAAAAAGTCGGGATCACAGAATGGACGATTTGGCGGTTTGCGGTCACAGCCAGACCTGGTGACACGTGGCAACATGCCATTGGATAGCGGCATCTTCGTGACATACCATGGCGAACCCGGATATGGTAGGTGTCGTCTTCTTGGCCATGTCGTACAATGGCTGTACAAAAAGTGCTTCAGGCTAAGTACCTTTCTGTACTGTACAGTGAATAGATTGGCTCCGTACTGCAGTAGTAGAGGGATTAGAGAGGGGTTTAAGACTTAGGAAAATTAGAGGTAGCCGCCTCTCTCTCCCAGAGAGCTCCTGTATAAAAGGTCACCTTTGACCATTGATAATTTACTGCTCAAGGGAGCAAATTTAAAGATTATTTTTGTAACAGACTAAAGGGAGTTTGTTCTTCTGCGAGGTGAAGCCTAATCAGTCTGTATTCTGTCAAAGTGTCGGCAATACTTAACAAAGACTAAGGGATTGAGGCTATCCTAGGGGCTTTTGGTAAGCTGCCTATTATGAGTACCAATGTAGGTCTCAGAGTTACAATATCTACTCCTTGACTTTGCATAGGTGCGACGAGGGACGACCATTGACTCCCTAACACGTCGTAGCTTCGGAGAGGGTGGATACGGATCCACTAAAATCCAGTAGAGAATCTTTGTCGGAGAATATCCCCTCGCGCTCCTCTTGCTTAGGGTACTTTCGCATGTGCTAAAGTTATAGTTATTTTTTGTCGTTGTCCTCCATAACTTAGAAAAAAACGTTAAAATCCGCAGCCGTACCACAAAATTGAAATTAACGCCATACAAGTTGCGTTTTATTGAAACTTTACTTGTACTGTAGTTTGTCGTCTAGCGCGATGCATTTTGTCGTGTAGCGCATTCGGACCCACTTTCGCGTCTTTTCAGCTTTTCTTCAAACTTTATATAAAACCACCTCGCGAGGTGATTTTAAATAAAGTTCCACGAGGTGAGCGAATAGGTAGATTTTGTCGCACTTGTCGAAAGTTTTTGACAATTTTCGTGCTTGTAGTACAAAAAAATAACCCACTGCACGTGTCCAACGTGTGCGTGACTTTTTTCCGTGCGCTTTTTTACGTACAAGGGTCGTGGATGGGGTTTCGACCAACCGACGCCATTTTGCAAAAGCGAAGTCCATAAAAGCGCCTCTCTCTCTCTCTCTTGCTCCCACTACCATGTCTATCTCACAATTCTTGCAATGAAAAACGTCAATATTTGTATCAAATGAAAGATCTCTAAAAACGATTTTTTTTTGACTATGTTTGGGCGTATTTTGATGGCAAGTAAGTGAGAAAAGTCTAAAAAATAAATTTGGGAAACCATGGCGGAAATTTTAAAATTTGTGACGTCGACGTTGTCACTTTTTGAGCGTGACGTAAAAATGTCAGAAACCCTAAACATCTACATTGTC
>JBBHKE010001684.1:599199-606699 GCA_037447655.1 Zygnema cylindricum
AAACCCGAACAGTTGAATCAGGAGGAAAATGAGATTGTTGCATTAAAGGAGTTTTTGGAAAAGCTTGAAGGGGCCCTTGGAGGAACAAGTGCATCAGCAAAGGTGGACTCTCTTGGTCTTTTGAACTCTGGAGAAGCAAATTTAGGTGTTTTATTTGACTGGAATTTGGTTTTTTGCATCCTAGGATTGGCTTAGACCTTTGATACGTATGAGTTCTTGATCAACTTGTGATGTTAGTAAATATTTGGAGAGATAAACTATGGTGTGTGTGGTTCATCTAAAGCCTTTTTTGTTCCGAAAAACTCTTGCGATGAACTACACCGTGTGTCGCTATTAGAGTTGATGTTTTTTTCACCAATTTAACCGGTTTTTCTACGTTCACACACGTCTGTCTTTCACTTAGAGGTGACGGATAGGAAGGTAAGGGTCTTAAGTTTTCATTTCAACCTTCTGACTAAAAAGAAGGACAGGACAGGACTGGACAGGACAGGTGTACGCACACAAATGCTAGTTTACATTGTGAAATAACTCTCTACTTAAATAGCGATTCACGGTGTACAGAAGTGAGGCGACTCTCTGTTAAGACACTCAGACTAAAAATAATTTTCTTCAACTGTTTTTTTTTTCTTTGACTAAAAGATATTTCCTTGTCATGCAGAGGCCAACCGAGGCAGTACTAGATGATGTCCCTGAAGGAGTCCAGAGCCAGATCGCTAGTATTACCGGGATCGTGGAAAGAAAAAATGAAAATATTGTACAAGATACTAATAAAGTGGTTTTTGTTCGAGACAATGTTGCTATTCGTCCAGCTTCTTCCAAACAGGAGTATCTCCCAGGATGCTTATGTCTTCTTTGGCGAGACTCATTGCTTTTGATGGTAAGTTACCGTTATTTTTTTTATTTGTTTTTTTAATGGTTCATAACATTCTCTTTTTTTTGGTGGTTAGTTGCCATAATAATCCGATTCCACTGGTTTATGAGATCGAATCTTCTGTTAACAAAGCCCTTGCTTTTTATGGTTAGTTACTGTAAAATCGGATTCATTGGTCTATAATATTTATTTTTTTGTTAACAAATCTTTGGATGGGACCAAAGTAGATTTACTTTCTTGCTTTAGCTTAGCTTTTCTGTCTTTGGGAGTTGAAGCAACAATTTTTACTGCAGGATATTGAATGAGTTATATTAGTGTTTCACGTTTTGGTTGTTGTACCATGATATTTTCAGTGATATGGTGGCATGAGTAAATTATTTTTTTAGCGGTGATAACTGTTAAATTGACTCGTCGTCATAGGGTCTTTGACTCGACGTGACATTTTTGTTTTACATAGAATTTAAACTAATATTTTACTATGTATTGTTATTTGTACTAGACGTGACATTTCTGTTTTACATGGAATTTAAACTAATATTTTTCTATGTATTGTTGTTTTCGTACTAGACGTGGTTGCCGTATCCACCTCGTGATAATTCAGATATTGATGCTGAAATGGTCGCAATACAAGGTATCTGCCTTTCACTTTTGCTTTTTCTTTTCTCCATCCTTTCTCGTTTGCTTTTCTCCATCTTTTTGCTTTTTTTCTCTCTCTGTTTTCTACTAAGCGTTTTAGTGCTCTTTTCACTCATATTTTCACCTGGTTGAGAGTAAAAGACAAAGGATGGTTTTGTCTTGTTATGGGTTCTTGAGGAGTATATTGGAAATTACACCGTGAATTGCTATTATCGCTGCGAAGTAATTAGTATGAGGATTGTTTCTGTTAAATAATTATACTTCCGATTTGAATTAGCGTTTAGAAATTATTAATGTAGGAACTGTTTGTGTCAATAATTATCCTTCTGATCTAATTTTCGTTAAGAAATAATTGATATGAGGAGCAGTTGTATTTTTGATTTGAATGACGTGGACGATTTTGAACCGCTTAATAGCGTCAGCATTAGGAGAAAAAGAATCTGTATTATTAACTGAGACCAAATAAACCGGGATTGAATTAGTGTTATTAATGCTAATAGTGATTCACACTGTGTTTTAGATGCCCTGTTTTAAAAGCCCAGTTTGTCTCTTTTGTATGAGTTGCTTTGAACAGGTTACGCTTTATTTTTTGTGAGAGGTAAAAGAAGAGGGCCTTTTTTGTTGAAGAAAGGCTGGGGAGTAATGTGGGTGCTTTGTGGATAACATGTGTAATCGTGGATAAAATAGTTGTGATAACGATAATTTTAAATTTCGAACATTTGAATTACAGATTGCTTTGTTGTATAGTGACAGTATGTTGGAGTAATCAGAATAGGTAATCGATCTTATTGCAAAGCATTTTGTCAGGTTGTTTGTCTGGTCCCTTTAGGATTATCTTCGTATCTTTTTCAGTTTAAGCAGTTTAGTTTCCACAGAGACCACTGATGGTCAATAACGTAAAAAATAAATATATATGTAATATATATGTAATATATATATATATGTAATATATATGTAATATATATATATATATATATATATATATATATATATATATATATATATATATATATATGTAAAATTTTGTTTTGCGCTCCGATTTTCATCTCTTTAGGATTATCTTTTTCCATGTCTCTAGTTTTAGCAGTTTAGTTAGGGCATTGACTACACTGCCTATCGCTATTAAAGGAATTATTAGTGTAAATGCGAAATTAGGATGTATAATACTAATTAAATGTAGGGAGATGTGACGTATTGTAGTCCACTCCCTCAAATAGTGTTATTAACACTTTTATCATTTTCGGCCAAAAGAAGTTGCGACCGAATTAAAATTGTCAACGCTAATAGCGACAGGCTGTACTTGATGGTCGACATCTTTTGAGTGTTTTTTTTTCCTTTTTTGTGTGTGTGTTTTGGATCCAGGAAACGCTATAAAGGAAGTTGCTGTTGCTGATTTTCATTCGGTTCGCCGATTCTCTCCTGCTTTGGGATATCACTACATTATTATTGCACTTAAATCAGGTGCCTTTCTCTAAATCCTTATCCCTCTATTCTTCTTTCTCTTTCTCTTCCTCTCTCTCTTTCTCTTTCTCTCTCTCTCTCCCTCTCTCTCTCTTTTTCTCCTTATCTCTTTAATGGTCGTATTTATTGTGGGATAGATACTTCATCTTACATTTTCAAAATTCAAGGCTGTGCGTATAAGTGAAACCTTGAGATAAATGAGATGATATGGAAGTAGTAAAATTTGTTACTTTGATTTTCATGTGTTTGTTTCCTAAATTTGTACAGGTTTTTTTTTGTGTTTCACTTCAAGATATTATTCTGATATTTTTAACTTTTTTCTCTAGGTTATTTAATTTTCTTCCAATTTTTCCTGTTCTCGGTTAACTTAGTTGAATGATATCTCCAATCTTCCGGCTTTTTTTTTTTTTTTTACTACAATAGAATTTATTTCAAGTACAGAGAGATGAAATTCTTGTGCATCTGATTGTCTTTCTATTTATCCTGCTTTTAAATGTTTACTTATATGCCTGGGGAGTTTTCATGAATTGCCCTAATTTCTTGGAAAATATCCGTGTTTCGGTTTCTCTCTCTCTCCCTCTCTCTCTCCCTCTCACTTCTCTCACTTCTCTCTCTTTCTCTCTTCTCTCTCTCTCTCCTCAACGTGTGGATGTTACAGGGCTAGCTTTGCAACCACTCTATTTTCTTAGTGGAGGGGTGAAGGATTTCTTAACTTCTCTCCAAATGCATGCGGCTCTCACAAGGTTAATCCCATTTTTTCTTTCTAAAGATTCCTACCTAACAGTTTTGATTTTTGAGTAGTTAATAAAGTTGATAAATTCCATTTTTACCTAAACAGTGTTGATTTACGAGTAGTTTATAAAGTGGATAAACTCCATTCTCACCTAAACAGTGTTGATTTAAGTAGTTAATCAAGCTGATAAATTCCAACTTTATTTACCTAAACAGTGTTGATTTATGAGTAGTTTATAAAGTTGATAAATTCCTGTTTAAAGATCTGTTTGCAAAAACAAACCTGCTGCATCTATTTGTGGTAAAAGTGGAAACTTTGCGAGTTTTTTTCCTGTCTTGGTTTGTTTGAAAGGGATTTCACATGTTTTTCTGCACTGGTGCAGGTCAAAGGAGAACAAGGATAGGTATCTGGTCAACCTTGTGAGGGATCCTCTTCGGGTATGTCATGTTTAAAAGCTCTTTTTTTGTATTTTTGATAAGTTGATATCCGCATAATAGCATTCATATCAGCATTGTAATATTTATGGAATGTTGGTATCATTTTTTGTATGCAAGAATTTTATTTGTATAAGTTTTTTGCTCAAGATTTTTCTTCCTTTTATTGTTACACACAGTTGGTTTCGTTGATTCCATTAATGTTGGAAATAGGGCAGCTCAAACTGTTGTATATCAGTCGAATTTGTTGTTGATATGATAACAATGTTGATAATATCGTTATATCGCAATGTCGAAAAACAACAGTAATCGAGTTTGCCGATAAATATTGATATCACGATAACTGGCGATAAGCGGACGATAAACGTACGATACTTAGTGCGTAAATCTATTACAAGCATAAAATGTATCTTCAAATAAATCTTGACCAAACACTTGATTGACTCGAAATTATGCTCAATGGTACGAAGTCAAAATTTCATTGGTACGAAGTCAAAAATTTGGTACGTGCAAATGTTTTTATATGGCAAGTCTTTATGGTATGCTACAGTACAGTTGGCTAGTATGGAAATAAATAGTTCAGATATTTACGGTATCCCGATATGGATACAGCACGATAACGGACAATACTAGTTACTGGCTTGATATATATTGATTATCGAGATGCTTCAAAAAAGTACATATCGATTATCAGCAATTCTTGCTAAAAACCCTGATTTCTTTATTCACTTTGTTTCGGTTCATTCAATTGTTTGCAGAAAAGTCTTACCCAGTTAGGACTTCCGGAAACTGTGGCTCCTACGAGGTTATCGACTTTACGTCCAAAAGACACTTGGTTAGTTGTTGGAGAAGACGGGGATCCTCTATTGGAGGAATCAGTTATGCCCGAAGAATCGAAAAAAAAAGTTGAAAAAGTTCCTCCGAAAATAAAAGAGAAGAAGAAAAAACCTCCCAAAGTCGAAGATCTTGCTCTTAATGTGTTAGAAAAACTGTCTTTTGTTACAAAATTGGCTCGAGATACGACTTCTCAACTCATTGCCGGTTTAATGGAGGAGGAACCGGAGATAAGGAGGGAGTTTAGGGAACCAACGGGATCGTTCCCTGGGAGACCGGTGAGAGGAGAAGTGAGAGAAGTAAGAGAAGGGAGAGGAGAAGTGAGAGGAGAAGGGAGAGGAGAAGTGGGTCATTGGAGTAGTGGGTCTCAAGGTTTAAAGAAGAAAGTTTCGACTAAGGAGGGAGCTCAAGAGGTGAGTTTTTTATCTTTTTATCTCACTTTTTATCAGTTTTTTAAAAGCTTTTTTGTTTTGTTTGAGGTGAGGAGGGAGGGAGGGAAGGGGAGGGAAGGCGTGGGATTGTTTGGGAAAGCAACTCGATTCTTCTCATAGCACGAGTCGAGTGAGAGGGGAGAGGAAAGAAGAGGAGGTTGAGAGAGAGGAGAAAAAGAGATTGGGTACAGAGAGGGGAGAAAAGAAGAAAAGGGGGTAGAGAGAGGGGAAAGGAGGACATAGTTAGGGTAGATGCCTGATGAAGAAATTATAGTTTTTCAGTGAGGTGTTTTTTTTTTATTATGAGAAAAACCTCCGGGTCAGCTTGATAAAGATGTCCCCCTCTTTCCCCCCCTTCTCTCCATCTTCCTCTTCTCTCCCACTCTCACCCTCTCTCTCCCAGTCTCTCCCACTCTCTCCCACTCTCTCCCACTCTCTCCCTCTCTCTCTCCCTCTCGTTAATGGGATAGAAAATGTTATTTATTTATTTGTCTTCTTAAACCTTCTCATTTAACTTTTATGCTCAGTGAAAATGTCTTATCAGATATTTGTGCCTAAATTACCTGACATTTTTTGATTTTGTAATTTTTTTCTGATTTTGTTGTTTTTTTAATTTTGTTATATTTTATTACTGTTTATTTTTGTTAAACAAAGATTTGAAGGTGAAGCCACAATTAGAGCTTCAACATGATTTTTTAATTATATTTTCGATTTTATTTCCATTAGATCTTCGATTTGATATTAATTAAAGCTTTCTTTTAATTTCAGTCAGAGCTTCCTTTTAATATTAATTAAAGCTTCCCTTTGATTTCAATTAGAGCTTCGATTTAATTCCCTCCCTCTCTCTCTTTCTCTCTCCCTCCCTCTCTCTCCCTTTCTCCCTCTCCTCGCTCCCTCTTTCCCTCTCCTCGCTCCCTCTCTCCCTCTCCTCGCTCCCTCTTTCCCTCTCCTCGCTCCCTCTCTCCCTCTCCTCGCTCTCTCTCTCTCTATCTTCCTCTCTCACGCTCTCTCTCCCTCTTTCTCTCATTTAAACCTTGTTCACCTTAATTTTAATTTTAGGAAACCTTCTACTCCTTGCAGTTTTACAAAATGCCAAACTTTTGTTGTCTCCATTGAGACGAGGATTGCAACCAAATGTTGAAATTTAGGGACTCTAGGGACTTAAGTAGGAAATTTAGGGAGAGAGGACGTGATTTATTTATTTTATTTATTTATTTATATATATTTTTTGTCTTATGTGTAAATTGTTTTGCAGGTTGATCTTTTGGAACGCGAAAAACAGCCTCCTCTCGGAGTGGAGGAGGTAGGCATTTTTTCTGAATAAAAAACCCTAGAAAAACTCTTTGAAAACCCTACAAAAACCCTAAAGAAACTCTTTAACAACCCTACAAAAACGTAAAAAACCTTTTGAAAACCCTTATAAACCTCTTGAAAACCCTGAAAGCCTCCAGAACCACTTCAAAACCCTTAAAAACCATCTGACATTTATATCTGTAGGGCTGTGAGGTACACCGTAAATCGCTAATAGTTATTACAACGAACTCGATGCCATTTTTTTTTTTTTTTTGCTCCTTGAACCTAAAATAGTATTGACAATTTTGTTTTATTTTATTTTTATTTTAATGCTACACTGTGTATCGTTATTAGGGTTAATGTTTTTTTTGCCCCTTAAAACATCTTTTCTCCGTACACATATGTTAGATTAAGGATCCGACGGTCGCGATTGAAAGGTAAGGTTCTCAGCTTCCGATTGGCGGTCTCCAAATGAAAACCGGACAAGTATGTACGGAGAAAAGATGTTTTAAGTGACGAAAAAAACATCAACACTAATAGCGATTCACGGTGTAGTTTAAAAAACAAAAGTTTTTTGTTTTTTGTTCCAGTCTATAGATTTTTTTCGACCTTCCCTTTTGTTTTTGTACCGGCTTTTAGTGTGGAGGATATCTTTTGTTTCTTTTCTTGTTCGTTTTTTATTTTACCCTTGTTTTATTTTTTTATTTTACTTTTATGTTTTCCTTCAATTTGTTTTGATTTGATTTTGTTTTTGTCTTATTTGTTTTTTGTCTTTTTTTTTGCAGTGGGCAGGAATGTTTGACAAAG
>JBBHKE010001684.1:609199-611496 GCA_037447655.1 Zygnema cylindricum
CTAGTTAGGTTGGAAAAACCCACATTTAAGTATTAATCAAGTTGTGGGGTTGTGTTTTTGGGGTTTTCAGACAAGGACGGACCCTAAATTGCCCTTTTATGAGGGAGGAGATAACCCTAATGTGGCTCTTTTGCGCTCTATTCTCATCACATATGCATTTTACAACCCAGATTTGAGCTATTGTCAGGTATTGTTTGTCTTTTTTTGTACCTTAGTGGTTCTCGAGAATTCCCTTTTTATTTTTGGTCTCGTATTTGGTTTTTGGTTTTTGGCAGTTTTTTTTGGTTTTCTGGCGGTTTTTCTGGTTTTTTGGCGGTTTTTTGGTTTTATGGTTTTTGTTATTTTTTTTTGTATTTTTTGGTTTTTTTTGTTATTTTTGGTCTTTGTAAAGCAGATGGACACGTGTAAAAATAACCATACACATGTACAGGAAAAATAACCGAAAAACAAATAAAAAACATAAAAAGTAGGATTTTTTTTCGTTTTCCAATCTTGGGAGGCTTGTTGTGATGTGATGTGATAAAACGGTTCATTTTGTTACAGAATGTGTGACCTGTTGTCACCTCTCATGTATCAATTACAAAGACGATTTAGCTCTCTCTCTCCCACTCTCTCTCCCTCCCTCTCTCTCTCTCCCTCCCTCTCTCTCTCCCCCTCTCTCCCTCTCTCTCTCCCCCCCTCTCTCTCTCACACGTGCGAGGTTTCTTGTGATGTGAAAATTTTCTTACAGGGTATGTGTGACTTGTTGTCACCTCTTTTGTATGTACTACAAGACGAGGCGGAGGCGTTTTGGTGTTTTTTGTCTCTTATGGAAAGGACAGGTCTTAACTTTCGCCTCGATCAGAATGGAATGCAACTTCAATTGGTCATTGTTGCTAAAGTAAGTGGGATTAAAGGCGAGAAAATTCTAAAAAACCCTAGAGAACCCTAGAAAACCCTAAGTATACTCTAAAACATTCTGGAAAAACTTTGAAAAAACCCTGGGAAAACCCTAGAAAGCCCTAAAAAACCCTGAAAAAGAACTCCAAAAACTCTAAGAGAATGTAGGTGGATGAGAATATGACTTCAATTCGTCGTTGAGCTAAAGTAATTTATGGAAAACTTCTAAATTTCGGAGGACTTTTCGGTCAATTACAATATTTTCCTGTTTGAATTTCTTATTTTCTAAACAAAAGAGGTTTAGAGGTCCTTTTAGGTTTTACCTTCTTGTTTTGACAATGGTTGTAAGAGAAAACATTGTCTAAAAATATAATTGTACGAAAATAAATTTGAAGGACCTTGTAGTTTTCCTTTTTTATCTCTATTACTAGATGTTCACAACTTTGTACTTCAATTTTCCGAAAAAGCCTCCAAATAAGAACACTAATATTGGTGGTATCTTTCTTTTCTTTTCTTAAGAGAAATTAATATAAATTTAAAGTGAATGACATGATGACATGATGTCTTGAAGGACTTTATTTAACTTATTTAACTTTAAATTATAATTTAACTGTCATATTTTTTAATTGTTGGGTAATTTTTGCAGTTGGTAGAGTTGTTAGACCCGGACCTTCACGCTTATTTTCGGGCGGAAGATTGCCTCAATTACTTCTTTTGTTTTAGGTGGATTTTCCTTCAGTTTAAAAGGTAAAGTTTAAACCATTTTTTTTGTGGAGGTGTTGCAGAATGGGCTCTTCAATTAACATTTTTTTTTGGTCATCTTTTGGTCATTTTTTGGTGATCTTTTGGTCATGTTTTCCGATGACCGAAACATGAGCAAAAGATGTAAGTTTTGCTTTTTAATTCTAAAGTCCTATTTAACTTTGCTTTCCTATTTTTTGTCTATTTTCTGTTCATCTTACTGCTCCCTCCCTCTAAAACTCTGCAAAACATCCTGTTTACAAAATTTTGAGCGTGGATATATATCTATCTATCTGTATAGATATAGATATAGATGTCGATATAGATATAGATGTAGATGTAGATGTAGATATTATTACAGGTGAAGTCATGGTGACAAATAGAGTGGAAAGAAAAGTGACAGAAAAGTTCTGTTTTTATAAAAATAAAACTGATGCAAAACAATAAGAAAGGACAAGCTAAATAGAGAAAACTTCTCGAGAGTAACCTCTCAAGAACTAGATGTACTTTCCTATTCTGAAGAGGCACTTGACCTTTCGGCCAGAGCCGTCGTCAAGATTTATAAACAGATCTTGACCAGAATCTTATCACGTAGAAACATATTGACTGTAGAACACAGAAAGACTGAATTACAGAAATCCTAGATACTAGGACAGACTGCTCAGACTGCAGAATTC
>JBBHKE010001685.1:0-71060 GCA_037447655.1 Zygnema cylindricum
CTTGTGAAAAGGTAAAAGTGGAAAGACGAGGATTTCACCTTTCCGTACAACCGTAGAAACCGTTGCAATCCAATATTAGCAATCCAAATAGTGTGCACAAATGAAGGTTGGTTTACGTGTTAGAAAAACACGTAAACACGCTAACAACGATGCACGGCGTAATATGTCTATATTTTTTCCGAAACATTAACCGACTTTGGGACAAAACCTTTTTTCCTTTTCAATTTGAAAATGCAAGGATAACCACTAATTGCAAGAAGAAAACCTTAAAAAAAGTTCCCAAAAAACTAACACCCTGAATTTTCTCTTGTAGAATTTTAATTTCCTTCATAAAATTGAAGAAATGTAAAGTTTCTACCATCTCTCCCGCTCAATATTATGTGTACTATATATACATATATTCCATTTCAAATAGTTTCAAACGAAATAGCACAAAACAAACCGTGAAGTTCTGATTATGGATGGTTAAATATGATTACTTCAAAATGTAAAATTTCCAAAAAATCACATTTATTCGAATACCTCCCTTGCCCCCCCCACATAACCCGGACTGACCTCTCTCCTTTCCCCTATGAAGCCTTTAAAAATTCCAATTTAAATGAGTTGTAAAATGAGAAACATTACTAATATAAACTCATCATCCACGATTTATCATCACTTAGTCATAGTTACTTACCATTATTATAAATCGTTTGTTGTTTTTATTACTACTTACTATGGTATTTTTCGTGCATGATCCCTCCATTTCCACTCACATCTTTTTTTATCACAAAACATTACCATTTATCTTTCACTTTTTATGACTACGATAGCCATTGTGCCATGGGTCTTACAAGGAATTGAGAGATGTTAGTTTTTTAATGGACGACGGAATACTTCCACTCAATTGGTTTCCACAAAGATTTCTATAATAAAAGACATACCCAATCCACCAACCCCGCACCCCTCCCCTCCACCGGTAAGTGCCTTTTCCTTAAAATTGGTGCACATGGTAAACTAGAAAAAAGTTTAGAATGTATTCTTCATAAATACATTTGACGGGTTTTATCCACCAACACAATGATAAAAACAAAGATTGACATTGTTTGGAACGGATTATCTTTTGTACTTTTGTACGGTGGTTTTGACGTCAGCACACAAAATACCTATGCACAATCGTACTTGTTTGCATACGCCGCCCTCTTTTCCGTTTTCCTACAATTCCTCGCTACGTTTTTCCAATTTTAACTAATGTATTAACAAAACCAGTTTACAACCGCTTTAAATATGAAGAGACTTCATATATGGATGAAAAAAAAATGCAAAAAAATCAAAAATATAACAATCATAAGCGGAACAAAAGAAACATTTGCGATCGTCTAGTAGCTCCACCGTATATAGATATCCATATGAATAGCAAATAAACATGTGTAATGTCCACATCTAATATTTTGCCCCTCATTGTTGTTTTTAAATGATTAAAAGGATTCCCACGCCTCATGGACTTCAATCAGAATTCCCATCCCCCTTCCCTTTCCCCCCCCACCTCCACGTCAATTTTCTTCAATCGTGTGACTAAATTTTCCATGATTACATTGCAAACAAATAAGAAAAATTAACTTTTAAAAATGAAAATGTGTCTAAAAAAAAAAACCTCAAGTGTTTACGATGTTAAATCAAAAGATACGTAAATCGCTTTAATTCTCTTTTTTTTTCTACTAGCGAAATACATACTAACATTAACAAGTACTTCAAAAAATTAGAATCAATTAATTGGTATTACTTAAATATATTTACTTTCATTTAGTATTGGATTACTATGATTACTTAACATTATTTACAATTTATTAATAAATGTTTAGTTATTTTTTTATATCATACATTATTTTTTAATTATTATTATTAATATATGTTTTTTTAATATTGTTTTCGCCAACTATAGGTATGAATACATAGAGTCCTTTCCTTTTTTTTTTTCTTTTTTTTTTGCGTCACACAACTATAGTGACATGTGTCTCACAAGCTATAAAGGGATGTCAATTTCTGGATAGAAGATGGAATGCCTCCACTCAACTGGTTGGTATTTAAAATTCTGTGACATCGGTCATTACCACCCAACCAACCCCTCCTTTTCGGTCAAATGTCTCCTTGTTAAAATGTGCTACAAGATTACAAACCCAAAACAAATCAATATTGAATTCTCAGCAATTTTACCTAAAGTATTTTGATCCACGATCACACTAACCAAGCGTAGGTAATAATTGCTATTTCGTGATCCCTTCCCACACACTTTTTTTTTTCCTCCAAATAAACCATAACCAGTTAGGGTGTACTTTTGGCCGAAAACATAGCCAAAGTCTTATGTGTCTTACAAGTTTTTGAGGGATTTTAGATCACCGAAAGATGATGGAATGCTTCCATTCAAGTTGTTTTCACCTAGCTCTCTGCAATTCCGTACATGCCCACACCAGCAAAATCCCACCCACCACCCCCCCAAGTGTCTCCAAATTAAAACAGGTAAAACAGCCCAAGTGTCTCCAAATTAAAACAGGTAAAACAAATTTCTTAAACAGAAAAGGTGAATTTTCACACATAAGGCATTTTTTCACATACATTTTACTCTCTTTTTGTTACACAAAGAAGAGAGCTTGACATCACAAAAGGAATTTTTCTTTAAAAAAAAAATAGTATTCAGGACTTGTTATGTATTGTTTTCAATCATAAATATTAGGTATAAAAACCAAGTTTCATGCTATATAATAAGTTTAATTATGTCCTGTAAATTGTTGTTTTGTAAATTTTCTTCATATTGTTATTTATTATTTACTATTTTTCATTCTTATTTATTATTATATTTTACTCCAAATTCCATGACAAACTATAAGGTACACTTTCGATGTGCAGCTTAGCTATAGTGTCATGTGTCTTACAGGTGCTCAAGAGACGCCAATTGGCCGATGGATGATGGAATGCTTCCACTCAATTGGTTGGTTCGTAGGTATCTATACAAACGGTATTCCCACCCCACCAATCCCCGTCCTCGGGCCAAGTGCCTCCCAAGTTACAATTGGCTCCGAGGTTATGAACCATAACATTCGAGTGTGAAACCTTAGTAAATACATTGAAAGCGTTTTCATCAACCATCACACTTTAAACAAAATTACAAAAAAAAATTGAATTGTTTTTTTATTGTAGAGTTGGCCTTGAAATCCATAATCACATTTAATTTCATACCTTTCCTCGCAATCTCCCCTGCCCACCCCACTTTCTTACATTATGTCACTCGATATTTCCAACTTAGACAAAATATAGCACAGTAACAATAATGACGTAAACTCGAAATCATCATTATTATTGTCGTCGTCATCATGATCAACATCATCGTCGTCATCACGAAAATCATTGTTTTTTATATTTTTGATAAGAAAAAAAAAAAAACAAAAACGACAACTTATATTTTGAAATAGTTGTTCTAAGCCTAAAAGTTAAAGAATTACGATTTTTAAAATTTACCATTTAGTAATTTTTCTAACTTATGAATTCATGATTTTTCATTCCAACCAATCTTGTATGACACAACTGTAAAGTTAGGCTTCTTACAAGTATTTAAGGGATGTCATTTGACCGATGGATGATGGAATGTTTCCACTCAACTGGTTGGCTTCCAAACGTCTAGAACGTCAGGCGTCCCCTCACACCCTCAAAGTTCATTTCAGCTTGGGCATAAGTTTATACACCAAAAACAATTGAGAAAGAGTTCCCAATGAATTTGTCTACCAGGATTTTGTCACTCACCACATTTGAACGAAAATTTGATAATTATAACGTCGAGATAATTTTTGTAACATAATTGACATACATATAATATGTCCGCATAAAATTGTTCTTATTTGTATGTGCTCCCTTTTTTTATATTCTACAGTCAATTTTTTCAATCCAAATTATCTCATAACGATTCTACAACCACAGTGACAACAGAAAATATCACACATGAATCACAAAACACCCAAAAAAAAAACTAAAGTAACTCTAGTTGCAATCAGGTTAGAATTCAAAACTACACGTACATACCGGTCTAATCTCTCCCTCATACATGATAAATAGATGTACACGTAGTGTTATATTTGACCTCTTCCCCACCTTCCCCTTTGTCTTCCCTCTACTTTATGTAGTGCAAAAATGAAGTCAACAAATATAACCCGCAACCCAGTTAGAAAAGAAAAAAAACCAGTAAGATTTGGATAAAACAAAAAAAATACAAAATGCAATATTTTTACAAAAAATTGTTTTTTTCAGTCCTCCTCCCCTCTTTTTCCCTTTCCTCTATGGAAAAACTATAATTCACAAAACCAATTTAAAAAACAAAGGCAAATAGAGAATTTAACTACATAGTTGTTAAATACAGCGTTCCCTTACCACATCCATTTCAATCACAATTCCTTCCCCCCCCTCCCCCCTTATCCCTCCCTTTTCCTCCATCCATCACTTCATATTCCAATTTTACATTTTTTTACACAAAGACAAAAAAAACGTGAATTGTATAGAAGGAAAGTACAACTTGGCAAAAAAAACCAAAGAAAAAATCCTTTTTATCAACAATAAAAAAACCATCAGATTTTCTTATTGTTCCTTCGTTGAAAATTAAGACGTTACTTTCAACAAATTATGATCTACTTTTTCCGAATACTATATATAATTTCTATTATCTTTTATTATCAATAGATATTTTCTACTGTTATGACTGATTATTATGCATATTAGTTATTGTCATGATTTTTACTAATTATTTATATTTTTTATTATTATTATAATCTGCAATTATTGCTTAATTGTTATTATTTGCTGTTTTTCGAAATTTTAAAGATAAATATCATAAATCATTTTTTATTATTTAAAGTTAATGTTAATTATGATTAAAAATAATAGTACTTACTTTAACATTAACATTCAATACTTTTATGGTTTTTAAATTTGTGTTTCGTATTACTATTTCTAACTGTTAATAATTATTAATATTAATTCCCATTTATTTGAACGATTAATTACTTTTGTTACCTATTGTAGTTTACTATGTATTATACTGCTTACTCTTTGGGTTCTTTTTGTTAATTCGTTCTACGGTCTGTTATTATGATTTATTAACATTTTATACTACAATTATAAAAATAAATTTAATTAGTCATATAATTGTTTTCACTACAATAGTTATACATTCTAAGAATTTTTTTTATAAATGTCATTCAATATTTATAATTCATTAGCATCAGACACTTGTCCAAACTACTGTCCATACTTCATATCGTAGAGACAGAGTCACAGCAGGCAGGAGGTTATGTATTGTTCAACGGTCGTTTAGTTGCTCTCGATGGCTCTTATTAAGATTAAGAGTTTCTTCAGTTATCGATTATTCCTATTACATTATTATTAATATTATTATTAATATTATTGTTATTATTATTAACAGTTTTTCTGTCATTGCTATATTTATTCATTAAATTGTTTTCACAACTCCCTTTCTCTTTATCAACTCTTCATCCCAAACCATAGCCATTCACTGTACACTTTCCATGAGGACCATAGCCTTACAAGATATAGTGTCATATGCCTTACAAGATTTCGAGGGATCTCAGCTGACTGATAGAGGATGGAATGCTTCCGCTCAATTGGTTAACAGATAGATCTCTGTGACACGGAACATTCGTAGCCCCCCCTCCTCCCCCCAAATTTCCTCCCATTTAGTATAGGCTACAAGGTCAACACTAAGGGAATAAATCTAAGCATGAAAAATTTATGCATAAAGAGTTTTTATCAAATCATTAAAAACAAATAGCATAAATTTCTAGTTGTTACAAATAGATTTGGCCACTCTCATTTTCAAAACAAAAAATGGAGACATACACATATTCGGAACTTCTTTTTTTTTTGTTCCTAAAAAGGGAAATTATTCTAGCATTAACAAAAATCCGAATTAAAAAACACCCCACCCCATTTGCAACACCTCCCGCACCTCCTCCTTTCCGATGACCGAAAACAAAAAGACTAAAATAAAATCGAACCTAAACTGCAATACTTGGTTTTTCCATTTTTCATTGTCATAAACTTTACTTATTTGCTTTCCCTTTTTTTTTTCGCATGAGATGCTCTCCTCTCCCAACTTTTTACTCACAGCTCTTTTAGTCGTGTGAGGTTGCCAATCTCCGCTGCAATACTCCCTCCCAGTCCAAACTGGATAAGAGATCTGCGCCCCCACCAATCGGTCGTTAAACGAGATCCCTCACTCCCGTCCCTCCCTTCCTCACAACGTTTTGCTCCGGACACTTTTCGACAGATTCTCACCACCTTCCTGTTTCTTACTTCCTTACTCTGATCCTATGACGATTTATTTTATTTCCTTTCCATTCTATCTTTCCTCTTCCATTTCCTCAATATAGGTTATGAACGGGAGCGATTTTATTCCTGATTCTCTTGTTTATTCACCACTTTGAGCCTCTTCCTCCCCTTCCCCCTCTTGCTCTCCTCTCCTATCTCTTACTGCAGGACGCTTGATCTTCGCTCTCCGATTTCGCCATCTCTATTTTCCTCCTTCCCCCTCCTTTCCGATCTCCTAATTCCTTTTTTCCCCTCCCTTCTTTTCCTTTTTCCCTCCTTTATTTCCATTTTCCTCCCGCCTTCATCGTCCCTCCTCTCCTAACGAGATCTCGCTTCCCCCCCCCACCTTGCCCTCCCCCCTCTCTCTGCCAACAAGGTCCCTTTTCCCACCTCCCCTCCTCGCTCTCCCTTCACTCTCCTCAAGGTCCCTCATTCTTGGTGGGTGTGATTGAGTAGAAGGTGGAGGAGCAGAGGTTGGGGAAGAAAAAGCCTAAACTATTATAATCAAGAAAAGGAACGAACCAAGGGCAGTGCAAATAAGGGTTGCAATAAAGATGTTGATTCCATGATGGGACCGAAATTGTCATAAAATCGTCCGTTTTTATGCCGCTCGAATCGCCAAAACTAGCACCTTTATCCTTTATTTTACCAAAGTATTTATCTTTGTTGGACTAGTCAACAGAGTAAAATTTTATCACTTGCGAGTTGAAAGTATTTTTGGCATGTGTGTTTAAGAAATACTTGTTTTCCACAACATTAGTGAAGGGAATGGATATTGTAGTGCGTTTACACATCAAATGTGGTGTTTAGCAATAAACATTTTCTTACATAATTAGAAGTCGGGCTCGCACATTTACGATTCAGTAAGTATCGAACCAATATAGGTTAATTACATCATAAGCGAGATAGACGTAGTTTTGGGCACCAGGTCTTGAGCGAAGTTAAAATATTTACCAAAGACGTTGCACATCGTGAAAGAGTATTTTGTTTAGAGTGGTGAGACAGGTATACGTGTTCCTAAATAGAACATTTCATATCTATAGGCCATACATCTCGTAAAGTTGAAAGGCGGCATTGTAAAGAAGTTTTTATGATTAAGGTATAACTCTCGAGAAATTATATGATAATAGCATTTCATGGTCTCCACGAAATATATATATATTCCGTCGTAAACTTTAACAGTGGGTGCAAACAGTTCTCGTTAAACTTGCAAAACAGTTTCGGAAGGATATGTTGATGTTTTTCTTAAACAACTAGAAAGTACGCCTCTATACATAAATTTATTTATTTTCATGGCTTACAAAGCTGGGGGGTGGCACCATTTCAATTAACGTACAATTGAGCTTTGTGTTATATTGACGTCGTATACACCCTCTCTTTCACAAATAGGTTAGTGATAATGGATTGGTAGCTCGAATGAGACATTGATATTTTCTTTATCAAAAAAAGGCGGCTCCCGATGTATGTGCATCAACTATCAGCCCTTGACCAAGCGAACATGGAACATAAGGTATTAGTTACCTCGATTATTTTAGGGAAACAAAGAATTAAAGAACCATGTGACGTAGGTGACAGTCGTAGCAATGCTTTGGCCAGTAGTGGGCATAACACAAATAAGACTCCCCACAATTTAGTGTTAGAGAGCATAGAGAGAAGATGATAAAATATCAATTGTGGCTCGAGGTGAGTTTGACATTAACATTCAAATGGGTAAAGCTAGAAGAGAAAGAAATCGTGAAAAACCATTGTAAAAGTTAGTAATCCTGTTTCCTTGACTAAATAAGGAAGTGTCGAACAAAAAAGTTGAGTCCACGGCACAACAATATAACTCCCCTATATCGCGTAAATATAAGCTATTTCGAGGCATGTCAATATGACCCGTAATCAACAATGAGATAGCGACTTCCACCAAAGGGGATCATATCATTGACAAAAATAGTAACAAAGACAAAAATTTCAAGTCAACTACTGCATAACATGTATGAAGCAATCCACAATAGAGTGACAAAGTTTGGGGGAAGGGGAAAAATTATGTTGCAGCGGTGCATTCGAAGTCAGCCTCACAAAAGGTTAATGGCAAGGGAGATCGAAGTTATTACAAACTTTTCCAAATTGTAAGTATATAAATGTTCATGGCACAATCTCACCCTCAAAGATTTCTAAAGACCGGTCATGAATAATTTCAATACCCGGATAAATTCTAGCACCCTTAAATGAGCCTATTAGAATATGAGCTTGACCTCGACAACGAGAGCAATATTATCTTCGAAGAATCAGATCACCAACAAAAATTATAATCAAAATATAAGAAACGTTGACCCTATGGTGTAGGGATTGAAATGTACACCGATCTGAGTGAAACTCGTCGTGTGTTTGACCTCATTTTATGTCCAACTTCGAACACGATATCTCAGATTTAGACCATATATAGTTTCATTTTAATTAAGAAAATTTATTTTTTTTTATTTAGTTTACGGACGAGATATTATGTGATTGATTGAGCAAAACCTTCTATTATTTCACAAAATTTTATTGTGTAACATTCCGTACAAAAACCATTACTAATTACGTTGCAAATAGAGGAACATTTTCAACAAAGTAGACGTCGGGGAACGCATCAGATAACTTGGCAATAGTATTTGTTATGCCGTCGCGAATGGGATGAGTTTCTTTGATAGAAATAGCTAAGATTAGATAGACTTTGGCTTATTATTCCTAGCGAATCTAATCGACTAAGGAAACCTTCTCGACAATCGTTACAGCATCCATAGATGCTTCATCGATAGGAGAGCTTTTGCAGGATAAATATTTCCAGATTTATTATGATCGGTAGCATGAGTGGCCGCAAATATCCAGTACAAATAATTTGCGCTGTCAAACTTGACTGGTGGGTGGTGCCTAATACCTATTAGAGGTTATGGTATTCTGAAATGTGTAGGAGTAAAGGCTTTTAAAAAGCAAATCGAAGCCATTTCGAAGGAAAGACATAATGAAGCAAAGCCATGACAACGGGAAAGAACAGAAAAGAATCTAGTCGTGAAGATAAGACACCTTCTTATGTTAATAGGAAAATAAAGAAGTATTGTGACAGACGTAAGAAGAGAAACATGCAGTGTAAATAAAATGTAAATACCTTAAGGAGAGTGGCATTAAAGGATTCCAACGTGTCTATCTCCCCCGCCCTCTCTCTTTTTTCTCCTCTCTTACCTCCCTCTCCGAACGAGTTCCATTGTTCTGCCACATCGGTCCCTCCCACATCTCCCTCTCTAAACGATATCCCTCATTCTCCACCACCCTTTTTTTTTCTCCGCTCTCTTCCCTTAACAAGTTCCCTTGCTCCCTTACCTCCTCCCCTCCTCCCATCTCCCCTTCCTTTCTTGAAGAGACCCGTTGTTCTTTTCCCCCCCTTTCCTCCTCCCTGCCTCTTTAGCAAGTTCCCTCCTCCCCTAACCTCCACCCTCTTCCCTTTCCCCTCACCCCTTCTCTCCTAAGTACATCGTTTATTCTCTTTTCCCCACCCCCTACCTCCTCCTTTTCCCCCCACTCTTCGTCCTCCTCTTCCCCCCCTCTCTTCGCCTCTTCCTCCCCCCTCTTTTCCTTAACGAGATCCCTCGGCCTCTTCCCTTTCGCCCTTCTAACATTTCCCTCCCACCTCTCTCTGCTAAAATGGTTCCTCGTTCCTCCACCTATTCTCCCCCATCTCTACTCCCTCTCATGACCAAACACCCTATTCTCCTCCCCTCCCCTTCCCCCCTCCTCCCTGCCTCTCCTTACACATTCCTTGGTCCCCCAACCTCCTGTTTCTCCCCTACTCAACCTCCCCTCCTCTTAACAAGATCCTTCATTCTCTCCCCGGCCCCCCTTTTTTCCCCTCTTTCCCCCTTCCCTTTCTCTCCACCCCCTCCCCTCCCTCCCTTAACGAGATCCTTTATTTCCCCTTCCCCCCTCCTCCCCTCCTTCCCCTGCTTCCCCTCTTTCCCCCTCGGTTTCCCTCCCCCTCCTCTTCCTCCCTCCCTCTCTTAGATCCCTCGTTCTATTTCTTTTTCTGCTTCACATTTCCCCTCCGTCTTCTATAAACCCATACATATATCTATACCTCTGTCTTATATACCAAAGAGGATGTCTTCTCCCTCTCCCATTGGTAATCAAAGAAAATTCTTGCTTCCCTCTCTCCCCTCCTCCACCCCTCTTCCACCCCCCCCCCCCTTCCCCCTCTCCCTCCTCTCCTCCTCTTCCGTTCCCCTCTCCTTCCCCCCTCCCCCTCCTCTAAGCTTCGCCAGCCCAAGCATAGCTCTGAATACACATCGCAACAGAGCTTATGCAGCCTATGAAATAAAATAAAGTGCGAAATTTCAGTATGAAATCCAAGCTCGATTCAGTATGAAATGAAAACCCGAGAATCAGTGCGAAGATTCAGTGCGTAGATTCAGTGCCAGGATCCAGTACTTAGATTTAGTGCGTAGATTCTGTGCGAAGATTCAGTGCGAAAATTCAGTGCGAGGATTCGGTTCGTATTTTACGCATCAGAGAATGGCACGTGGCGAGAATCACTCACATTATGTACACGCGACCGGACCTGTCGCAATTGAAATTATATCCGCACACAATCTCCGGAAAGTTCCCCTTATTCGCGACGGCCGCCTTTACCGCCTCCAGGGTCGACTCTGCAGCAGCCGTAGTGGCGGAAGAGTCGAAGGAACGAATAAGAGCGAGGTTTCGCACGTGTGAAGATAGGTAATGCATACGAAGAAGGGGAGAAAGGAAAGTCAAAGGGAGGGGAAAACGTACTATCTGGCTCCGGCATGGCTCCGAAGTAATCTCCCGTGGTGATTGCCACGTGGCACGCTAAGAACAGCACTGTCGCGATGAGCATGGTGGCAGCCATGGGTGAGGATTCGCTACGTCACACTCTTAAAAGAGGTTCTTTTAACAAAAGCCACGTGGCGATTTTGCTTCACTAAGAGTTTCCAGTTTTGAAGTAAATATGTTTTTTAGTTTAGTTCACGCGTGTGAACCTGTCTCTAGTCTGTACTTTCCTCGATGGGAATCTTATGGCGAACGTTTTATTGTGACGGAGAGCCATCCGTCGATTTCGGTCACACGTGTAATCGGTCTTCCAGTTACAATGAAAATTTTGCTCTGAACTGAAGACCGTATAATTTTAACGTTCAAGCCGTACAAATTAAGCATACTTCGCATGTGCGAACCTGAATTGTGAGAATCTTTGCTGAGTCCTTTGACGGCGGTTTTTCAGCGTTGCAAAAACTTGAGATTTCACGCGTGCGAACTCGTCTGAAGCTTGAATGTAGCTCACGCTCTACAGCTGGCACTATAACATTCTGCCACGCCAGAAGCTTCAAAACCCACATTATTTTTCTCGACGGATTAAGACGATCTAATGGACGGCGAGTCGTTATTTTTCTGATCGGGAGGCGACTTTTTTCATCCACTCTGGCATCCACCTCATCGCCGCGATTACTCTGACGTCCAACTCACCAGCAGTACACCGTTGTATCGGCATATCGCTATCAGGGTGCGTCAGACGGTCAACCGAAACCGTGACCGACCGTTAACCGACCGCCCGCGCCGGATCCGAAATGGATTCAGTTGCCAAATTTTGAGGGCCGGGCGGTTGCGGTCGGTTGATTCACCAGAAAAAAAAAAACGGTCGGTTACGGTCGGTCAACCAACAAACCAAAAAAAAATGAAAATTATGTACTGTCTATACAATCCAACATTATTGTACTTTGTACTCTTTGGTATCGTGGAAGTAAATGAAAATTATGTACTGTCTATACAATCCAACATTATTGTACTTTGTACTCTTTGGTATCATGGAAGTACATTACATCATGATTCAATCCAACATTATTGTACTTTGTACTCTTTGGTATCATGGAAGTACATTACATCATGATTAGCGTCGCAAATCTGACACGATAGTACACTATTCATTTCGCAAATCTTAGGGAACGCAACAAAGCGTCGCAAATCTGACACGTTAGTAAACACTATTCATTTTGCAAATCTAAGGGAACGCGACAAATCGTAATTATTGGCTTATTCATACGTCGTACATTAGTTAATTTTGTACTTTTTCGGTTACGGGCGTGCACGGTTAGTCGCGAGAAATTGAGTTTCGGTTAACTTATATTTCCGTAAAGCCGGTCGGTTAACAGTTAACAATTTTGGAGCGTGATATAACCCGGTCAGGCGTCGGTTACTGAGATTTTGAAAAAAAAACGGTCGGTTTCGGATATGTAAAATTTTGACTTTTGCGACCTTAGGTGCGTATCTATGTACTTCAAACTTAGAGAATTTCCTTTGTTTTTAGCGTAGATCCGGCGGACCTGGATTTCAGGTGTCTCTATGTGTACCATACGAAGTTGTCACTTAAGGGAGTGACAATTGTATAAGTCGACAATGCCCGTGACGGCTATCGACAGTGTAAAATCTATGATGACACACCAAATTGTAAAAAATTGCTTTGAACGTCGCATAACCTTGCGTGACATTTGTAGACATTCCAACGAGTCAGCGTAGAGTCGCTCGCCTCGTGATAAGATGAGGAAGTACAGTTTGAAAGAGAGAACGTGAGGCTGCGTGAAAGAGGTGGCGTGTGCGACTTGCTGAGGCGCCCTCAGAGATTTCACACAATCTCCTCAAATGGCATCGTAATTTTCAGACCCCTGGAATGGAAAAATTCGTACTGAACGAAACGCAACAAAACAAAACAAATTGTGTACTTTGATGGACGCAAACGGACAAAACATAACGAATAGTGTACCTTTCGCTATCGCTTGAATTCGTTTGAAATTTTTGTAAAATGTTTTACAAGTGCGAATAATTGTTCGTATTAGTTTTTCAAAAATACTTTGTTTTAATCCACATCAGCCTTGTGTTTTAAAGAAAAATTTGAAGATGTCGTTTTTTGGCGTGGCCGTGTGTCGAAGAACACAAAACGACAACATGTAGTACATCTTAAATTCAATGATGACGCCAAATGTACTTCTTTTTTCTTCTATTTTTTTGTAAGGTTGGAACTTACGCGGTACGGCTCTAAGTTTTTACAGGAAAGCGATAGAAAAAAACCCTTACTTTGGCACATAGAGACGCACCCTTAGTGTTAATGTTTGTTTGCCTCTTAAAAACATCTTTTCTCTTTACATAATTTTCGGACAATGAATCTGACGGTTGTGATTGAAAGCCAAGATTCTCACCTTCCGATTGGCGATCTCAAAGAGAAAATCGGACAAGTGTGTACAGAAAAAAGATGTTTTAAGTGGCGAAAAAATTATCAACATTAATTGTGATACACGGTGTACCGCAATGCACCACCTGCAATCGTTTTGTAAGATGTTGTAATTGTTGTGTAAGATGTTAGTCCGGTTTCACACGTTAGGAACACAATACACCGCCTACCGTTATTATGTTAAAAATCGATAAAGTGCTTACAGAGATGCTCACAAATGACAAATCAAATCTCACAACGGAAGCTTAATTAAACATATTCTTACACGTAAAACACTCACAACTCATAAGAAATCATGTTCGCTAAATATCAATGTATTAGGCCGAAGCTATCTCAATAACAACCTCTCTCCATCTCCACTCCTTGCTCACTCTGACAAAAATCTTAAGTCTTACTTTTCTTTTTTCGTTAGTTCTTTACTCTATACACTTTAATGTATCTCTCTCAGGCACATGATGCATCTCACCAGACTACATCATAAACTGATAGTAACACACGCTAATATACCTTCTTAACACCGAAAACTCACGACCACTTACTCCACTAACTGAAAACAGACGAGGGCGCTGAATTCTACAACAGACATGAGCCTAACAAGACATTCAAGCGCTGAAACAAAGTGAGGCGCATTAAAACGAGCTGGAAACGTAGAGCGCACTAAATAACATAGTCACCGTTCAAGACAATGGAAAACAGACGAAACCCAAACTGAAACATCATACATAAATAATATATTTACCAGCTGGTACTGAACCGCCGTATATTGAACAAACCAAAAGTACTCCAATGCAAATCGTGAAACCATACTCAAAATCGAATTGCGCCACGCGAACCAAAACGTAGACAAATCCATGGACGACCGATTCTCCACATCGAACCAAAACATGATTTCGGTTGATCCGCTGATTCTACTAAGAATTCTAACAATTACCGCTTAGAATTAGTTAGTGTTAAAGGGAAAATTATTAATTAAAATTAGAAATTTATAATAATGTTTTAGTGCAAAAAGGCATGGCAGATTGTAGTCCATTTCTTTGTCAGGGACAATTATGAAATCCAGTGACCTGCTTTTTAATGTTTTTAAGAGATGGATGTCAAGTTTAGTTTTGAATTGGGTGAACTTCCATTACAGGAAAAGTGGGGTTGTTTACTAGACGCCGCACGATTTGTACAAATTTTCACCATTTTTTTTTTGTCAAACGAAACATGACGAAACATGTTAATTGAATGTCTCTAATATTATAGGCGTAGGTATCAACCGTTGGATGTTTCCCTTTTTTAGATTAGCAAAGCAATTGCGCACATCGTCTAGTGTGAAAAGACTCTCTTCGGCGAGGAGAGTTTCTTCACCCTGGTCATGTACCATTGGTACACGTGAAAAGTAAAAAAAATATCCACCACTAACAGGTGATGAGAAACGAACACGTCGTACACGCCATGTGCCTTCCGCCACGGTATATGCAGGTCGACCGAAATATCCTCGCACGCTCTTTCTGTCATCCTCTGACCTTCAAAGTTTGCAGCGCCTTTTTGCCATTCTGTTTCGAAATTTTGATTTTCAATTTCAAAGTTAAAATTTGGTCGCAAAAATTCCGTACGAATTAGTAACTTCCTCTACTCGTACAAATATTATGTATAAATTTTCAGTTTGAAGAATATTTTTAGATTTTAAGAATCTGAAAACTAGCCTACGTGGCGCCAATCATAATTGAGAAACAATGTTTACTGGCACCACATAATGGAATGTCGTGCCAATAAACACAACAAATAGACGTCTCCACATGTTTACTGGGACCGCCTAATGGAGAATAGACCTTAGTGTTCTGGTGAAGTTCCAATCAAGTTTAGGTCTATGTAGTTCACATATTACTTGGTAGTACTTTGTGTTTGACTTGTTGTCGTCTTTTGCCTGGCGCGCTCATTTCAGTATTGAATGTACGGTTGGTAGTCTTACGTTTGGAGTGTTTTAATGAGGTGAGAGAGAGAGAGAGCCAAAAGGTAATTCTCTAAAAAAATCCTCCATGGAGTATATTGTCTTCTGTGGAGTTCTCTCCGGTGTGTGATTTCGTAATGCTTCTGTTTTCTTTACATTCATTATCTTGTGTTTAACGATCCATCAAGTGGTATCAGAGCTTTGTGTGTTGAAAGGGGGTTAGCTTAGGGCCCATGGGAGGAAAGAAAAATAAACCAACTTGAACTTCATCTCTTTCCATTTTTTCTGGATCTGCCGGATCAATCCAATTCTTCACGGTTCGGAAACTAATGGCACTTCTTTTACCATTGGAGGGTTGGCCTTTATGGCGTCTCGTCCATCCTATCCACTTGGTCAAAAAAAAAGGAAAAGGGAGGAGAGTGACGAAACGGGAGGTCGTCTTCAAAAACTCATTGATGGTCTTCGCTGCTACATCGACAAACAATTTACGATGTAAAGCGCAAAGGGAATCCGGATCCAGATTCGGATAGAGGAGTAGATGATGAAGAGGAAAAGTAGCGAATTTGAAAAGGGAAATTTATGATTGATGATTCTTTCGATTTTGATGAGTGGGGTGAATATGAGGAGCAAGTATAACAAATGCTTGAAAAGATCATGTTTTTTAATGAGATAAATAACCAAGTGTGGAAAAAGTACACCGAAGCTAAATTGATGCTTTTACGCCAAAGTGGTCAATTGGGAAGAAAAGTTGTTTCTTTTGGATTTGAAGGAAAAAAAAATGGTTTCGTTTCTTAAAGAAGTGGTTACAAAAGTAAAAATTTCAACAATCCAAATCCTACATATTTTTTTTTTACCAGGCTTACCCGGCCGTACCCAAAAAAAAAAAAATTGAATCTTACGCTTCATGATTGGACTTTTGTACTTTCTAGACATATTTCTATGGATTTTCATGTCGTGCCAAATTGTGTTTGTATCAAAATACCGTGTTTTCAACAATGTTCCAAACAACTACTTCACCGGGCTGATTATCAAAGGCAATGGACATCCAAATTGTGACTGGTTAGCCGCCAATTGCGTGTTTGGCGCATTTCTCCTACTCAGATGCAAATCCAAAGACCAATGAAGTAAAAGCGATTGTGACGGGTTTTGTAATGCAACCCAACTATGAGGGCTTTGAGGGGGAGGCGGTATTTGCTCTAATAGTACTGAAAGAATATCTAGTTTATGTGCATGCAATCCAGGATACAACAACAAGACGAACAAGTTTACTTGCAAATGTAAGTCCTCTCTTGACATGATGTGCACGAATCGTTCTCCTAGTATGATTTTGCGGGCTAAAAAGTTGAAATTAACAAAATAATACTGGTTCGCTCAAAGTGGCGAGATATTGAATGCTTGAATTTAAAATTTGAGCATTATGCAAATATTCCAAATGTTTATAAATCATCACATAAATACGGATACTCAAAAACGTTGAAAGAAATTTTGAGCCGCTTTTGCATTCATTCTCAAAAGGTTTTCTTCAAAATTTTATCTAGTGGAAGAAAAAGGGAGTTTATTTAGATTTATTTAAAAAAATGCTCATAAATCTTAGTTCCTTCCATGAAACTAAACTTTTTGAAAGGAAATTGCTAATTTTGTGGCAAATAAAACAGTATGATTGACAATGGAGCTTTTTCTTACAATGTTCCAGTGTTGCAACCACCACCACCTCCTCATTCCTCCCCTCCTCTTTTCCGTCCTCCACCATCCCCACGTCCTCTTCCCTGCCCTACTACTCCTCCCTCTCGTCCTCCACTAACCCCACCTGCTCGTCCCCCTCCTCGTTCCTCACCTTTGCAATCCCCAGCCCCACATCTCCGTACTCTCTCTGATTCTCCTTAATATTTACTTTCGCGTTGCCCCCTTCCTCCTTTTAAACGACCAATACGTGTTAGGATGTAAGGCAAACATCCTAAGGCGAAAGTTTCAGACTTATAAATTTGTTGGTTAGAATGGACAATAATTGAAAAACCGAAAGGTTGACAACGACATTTAAAAGTCGACTTTGCACTATATTAGTCATAGAGACTTTGATAAGAGGTTTCTTTATCAACATCTGGACCTTATTGAAATGGTTATTTGGTGGTGAAGGTTCACTTTTTCATTTCAGCGTTTATGTTCAAGTTAGTTTGTTTGTTGGTGGCAAGTTTTCCTAGGTTGTTGTTAGACTTTCCTTGATCCTCTTATGTGTGTTATAGAGCCCTTCTAATAGTAAAAGAAGAGTTTTTTATTGTTTAGGAGCTTTCAAATGATGGTTCGTCACCGTAAAGAATGTAATATCAATTTTTAAAAACTTATGCAGTAGTTCAAGTTTGAAAGTTTGTGCACATTGGTTTTTTATTGTGAGCTTGAATATTTACTTTCTTCAATGTAAATATTTTATTCGCAACCTGTTTTGCGACCCTGGAGAAATATAGTACGAGTACAACAATGGGTCTTCATCTCCTTTCTCATCGTCAAAGCTCTTTCATCTTCTTGTTTTTTTTGCATATTAGTTTTAGGCGCTTACCCTAGCCCCTGGGCAAGGGTAAGGGTAGATAAACCTATAACATACAGTGGGAAAGGGTGTCGTAATCTACCTCACAAGGGTTTAGAGATGGGAGAAAATATAGATGTAGACAATAGAGAGAGGCAGGTTTAAACAACTTTGAATAGGATTATAAAGTAGGAATTACATTTGTCTTAATGACATTCACTAACTCATAAAGCTAGATTCACTTCATAAGACTATGTGTCTAATCTCTGTGCTCTGGTGATCTCTGTACAATGTGTTTCTATGTGAATAATACTAAACAACATTGTCTACCAAATTGCGGTGTAAAAGCTTGTTCTATGAGAGATAAACTCTTCTTGTGCAATGATATCTATTTATATGTGTGCACTCCTATCTAACAATAATGTGCACTCGTGTGATTTAATAACTACACGTCAAAATATACACTATAAGCCATCGATGGCGGCGCCAAAAATGCGTCAGTTTCGCTCAAATATGTATGTCTCGTCCCCCGATTCCGTACGATTTGCTTTTGTCGTCCGTACAATATCGGCGCTCCAATTTCCGTACACAATATCAGTCGAGATCGTCCAAAATCAACACTCCCACTCGAGCTCGTGTCGATATTTGTCGCGCACCTCGATTTCGTCAAATTGGTAATTGATTGGAGCCTCAAAGGTACTTAACTTACATAATCAGTTTCGTACAATCTGTACCGTGCTAAATCCACAAAATCTGCGATTTCATTAGTATGTGGTAGATTATGGTTCGCGTAGGAATTTTGTCCGTTTCGACCACCTCTAGTCTTTAAAATCTTGTCCTGCGATACGTGGACTAAATGAGCCGTGTGTCGTACAAAGGAATTGCGCCGCAGGTGACTTTGTCCTTTGTAAATGACTCCTCGATAAGATCAAATGACGTGTGTAAAACTTAAAGGTTCTCTTAGTATTTTCTAGGTTTAAACTTGTAAAAGATAAAATGTAGAAAAAAAGCAGAGGCAGTCTACCTCTAAATCCACTCTTCAAACTCCCACACTTGTCGAAGTCATTGAAAGTTGGAGAAGGAACTAGAGCCATGGCTGCCTATGCTGTCTAGAGGGAGAGAGGTAATAGTCTGGTAGGTGTTGATATTTGTGTATTTTCTAGGTATGTAATAGGATAGAAAAGGGCGGAGGCAGTCTGCCTCTAACCCCCCTCTCCAAGCCCCCACACTTGATGTAGTCACTGAAGGCTTGATAGGGATCTAGAGCCATGGCTACCTAAACTCTCTAGAGAAGACAAGGGGAAAATTAGGTAGACTTACCAAAAGGTACTTGACAGACCCAGGAATTGATCCTGAACTAGCCATCCGTCACGTCACCCGCAGCAGTTAGCCTTATACATTTAGTTTAAGACTAGTGCTATGACATATACGGTTTGATAGATATTTAAATAGTTACATGAAACTCTGAGACCTCCATAAGTCCTCAGAGTGAACAGCTTCTAAGAAGCCTCTAGGATAACTCTGACCCCTTTGCGTTTCAGCAAGAACAACTGCCACCCTGGCAGACAAAAACTTTGACCACCTTCATCCTTGTGAAGGCAAGACTCTCGTGACATCGTAATGAGTCGATAGCAAAAAGAATCTCTGAATTTGCTCCCCTGAGCACTAAGTTATAGAGGGTCAAAGTTGACCTTTTGTATGTAGAAATTAAAAGGTTATTTTACTATTTTCTAGGTTTTGCAAAATGCAGAAAAGAAGCCGAGGCAGTCTGCCTCTAACTTCTCTCTTCAGCTCCCACACTTATCGTAGTCACTGAAGGTTGAAGAGGGAGCTAGAGCCATGGCTGCCTATGCTGATTAGAGATAAAGTAACGGGTTGTAGATTTTGGTAGATTTACCAAAATATAAATTGACGGACCCAGGATTTGAACCGGGTACCTACCGTCCACTCTTAGCCATTTAGTCTGCCATCATGCTTAGAGATGTATGGTTTGATAGTTAATTAAATGTTAACACGTAGTCTATTTCACTTAACGGGATCTTTAAACATAGATACAGTTTGTAAAGTACGGCGTACGGAACATTCGAAACGAATACTGCGCATTTTGTTTAGAAAGCGAAAGAAATACTGCGGAAGTATTTATGACGGTCACGATTGTAATCCGGCTTAATCGGACGGCCACGAAGCATGCCGAGATCGTGGAATAGGTTTTCAGCGGTTTGCGGTTGACGTCACGTCAATTGCCACGTGGCACAATCACATTGCATTACGACATCTCCTGGGATTCCAAGAACGAATCCAAAAATGACATGTGTCGACTTTTTGTCCATGTTGTACAATATCCGTACATAAAGTACATCGGCTCATGTACCTTTATGTACGATATACTATTATGATTGGTGCCGTGCTTCAGTAGACGAGTTTTAGAGAGAGATAGGACTTAGAAAAATTTGATTGATTAGACCCTCTCTCCCAGAGAGCTCCTGTACAAAAGGTCAACTTTGACCCTTCATAACTTACTGCTCAGGGGAGCAAATTCAGAGATTCTTTTTGCTATAGACTCAGGGGAGTCTTGCCTTTTCAAAGGTGAAGGTGGTCAGAGTTTTGGTCTGCCAGGGTGGCAGTTATTCTTGCTGAAACACAAAGGGGTCAGGGTTATCCTAGAGGCTTCGTGTGAGTTGTCTACTCTGAGGTCCTATGGAGGTCTCAGAGTTACAGGTTATGGGCCCACCATCTAGGGTGCCCATATTCAATAGAGTTGGCTTCATATACTGGGAAAGTATGATGACAGGAGCTCTATGTGAGAAACGGTTTTGGGGAATAGTGAGTGGACGGGTGAGGCGTCCATCCAGTTTTGGGATACCTCCAGGGTTTACAGGAGGAAAATTCACTAGAGATGCAGATTCATCTTCAACGGAGGAGACAAAGGAAGGAGAGGTGGTGGACAAATGCAAGGAGAAGGAGACGGTCACACCAATAGCAACCGGTTCGGCATTCATGTCACCTATTCCAAGGAACGAGGAAAATGATATCAATACGTGGGACTACAACAATATGGCGGCTAAGCACTTCATCCTCCGCCATTTTACTCAAGGGCTTGCATCTCCCCATTTGCAAGTAGAGAGGGCATCCGATCTTTGGATGGCTCTCATAGAGATGTACCGAAATGGTACGATTCAGCAACAACAGTTGGCTGATCAGAAAATTAAGGAGTATGTATACAAAGGGGGGAAGATGTTGGATTTTTGCAATGAGCTTGCTACACTTTTCATGGAACTAGAAAGTGCTGGAAAAGTATTTAGTGAAAAGGAAAAGGTAAACTGTTTACTGATGAAGTTACCCGAGGAGTTCGAGAACATAGTCAACCGTGTGCAGGACTTGGCGGACTCAAGGTGGATTTGGAATTCAGTGGTAGGGATGATTCTCGTTCGCGAGAATACAATTGAGATCCGAAGGGGAGGAAAGAGTGGGCAAGCTTTGGCAGCCGGGACCGATTGGCGAAACAATGATTCCAGAAAACAGGTTGGAAAATATCGGGGGGGGGGGGCATAAAAATCAGACCGAGGAGTTTGGACCAAGGACTCCTAAGGGACTGTGCCATTTTTGTAAGAAACCCGGGCACTATATGGCTGAATGCACTAAGTTAACCGAGCTGCGGTTAAAAGAGGGGCAGACTGGTGGACCCCCGAGAGGAAAGAAAAAGGCCCTTGTGACACAAGTACATGAGGCGGAATCCGAGGACGAGGACGATGAACTCCTATTGGATGAGGAGTTGGAAACGAAAAACGAGGTCGAAATTCCACGAAAACAGAAATGTGCTTTCGGTGGATTGAAAGGTGAAGCATGCTGGATTGTTGATTCAGGAGCATCCATGCACATGTGTAAAGATAAACACCTGTTCACTAAGATACGAAAGATTCCCACCGTAGAGATAGAGTACGGGGATGGGAGGATAGTCACTACTACTCTTGTAGGATCGGTAGATCTAAAAGTGTTAGTAGAAGGAAAGACATCTATAGTTACATTCTCCGATGTGTTGTTTATTCCGGAGCTGAACAAAAACCTCATCTCTACGTCTGTTTTAGATGATAAGGGTTTTCATACTAGCACTAGGAAAGGAGTCTTTACTGCTAGCTTTGAGGAGGAAGTTTATTTCAGTGCTGAAAAAGGTTGCCAAGAGATGTTTAGGCTGATTTTAAGCAATGAAAAGAAGAAACTTTATTATGCTGGTGTTCATGATATAATGTTGTGGCATAAGAGGCTTTGGCATGTGAATCTAGATAAGTTAAGAGAGATGAAAAAGATGGGAGTAGTGGAAGGGATTCAGTTCGGTGAAAGTGAGAATCTAAGTGATTGTAGTCGATGTGCTCAAGGTAAAGCACACAGGTTACCCTTCCCAAAAACTGTCACCTATAAGGGAGAAAAGATTCTAGATTTAGTACACACGGATATTTGGGGGCCGCCCAGAGTGCCGTCACCCAGGGGAAAGAGATTTATGATGACTATCACCGATGATTGGTCTCGGTATTCCAGGGTGTATTTTTTGAAAAATAAGTCAGAGGCTTAGGAATGCTTTAAACAATATAAAGCATGGAGTGAAAAACTCCATGAAACCTCAATCAAGAGAGTAAGGAGTGACAATGGTGGAGAGTATACCTCTAACCAGTTTGAGGATTTTTTGAGAGAAGATGGAGTGCAACCCCAAAAGACAGTTCCTGAAAATCCTGAGCAGAATGGTGTAGCTGAAAGATTAAATAGAACACTGAGTGATAGTGCTAGGAGTATGCTGTCCGATAAGAAGATAGGAAAGAAGTTTTCGGCCGAAGCAATGAATTGTGCAAATTATCTCAAAAATAGAGTTCTTACTTCAGCAGTAAAAGGCCAAACACCTTATGAGAGATGGACAGCCCGAAAACCAGATGTTTCACACTTAAAGGTTTTCGGTAGTCAAGTGTTCAGTTTAGACACAGATCGGTCAAACTGGAAGTTAGACTCAAAAGGAAAACCAGGATATCTACTAGGATATGATGAAGATGTAAAAGGATATAGAGTCTATGATCTCAAAAGAGAGGATATTATTCTAGTGAAACATCTAGTGGTTATGGATGAAGGAAAATCTATTGATCCCTTTAAGCATACAAAGACAGTCAAGATCAGATTTGAGTCAGAAAATTCTGATGACTTTGAGCTTCCTAACTATCCAGTATTTCAAGAAGATGATGATCTTGCAGGTACAGATCAGATCGAGAAGGACCCAAATGTGGAACCCCTAGTATTAACTCCAACCGAAGCGGAAGACGTGGTGGAAATCGACCCGGAATCAAGGGATAGGGGAGAAGTAGAAACTGTTCGGAAAAATCCAAGAGAACCATCTATTCCGGCAACCGAGTTTGAGGGAGAAAGAAGAAGCAGCAAAAGGCTGGAAGAGAGACAAGTTAACAATAAGGTAACCAAACTGTCTCACCCGGATGAACCTCAAACTTATAATGAGGCAATGACTTGTCCTGAAAGAAACCGGTGGAAAACAGCCATGAATGAGGAGATGGCCTCAATTATGGCGGCCGATACATGGGAATTAGTGGATTGTCCTCCTGACAGGAAGCCAATTGGGTGTAAGTGGGTATTTAAGCTGAAACTCAACCCGGATAACACCATTGAGCGCTACAAGGCTCGGTTAGTGGCGAAAGGATTTACCCAGAAAGAGGGAATTGACTACGAGGAGACTTTTGCTCCGGTCGTTAGGTTTCCTTCGGTTCGGATACTTCTCAGTATGGCGGCAGCAAAAGACATGGAAGTGCATCAGATGGACATCAAGACGGCCTTCCTACATGGAGAGTTGGAAGAGGAAATTTTTATGCGACAGCCCGAAGGATTTGTGGAGCAAAGGGAGGAAAGCAAGGTATGCCGATTAATCAAATCTTTGTATGGGCTGAAACAGGCGCCCCGGCAATGGAACAAGAAGCTCGATGAGTTTCTTACAGGTTTGGGATATATTCGGATCAGCTCAGATCACTCTATATATTTGTTTGAAGATGATGAAGGAATTATTTTTATTGCAATTTATGTCGATGATTTGCTTGTTTTAAGTAAATCTATGGATAAAATAAATAAGTTGAAAAATGATTTAAAAGGAAGTTTTGAGATGAAGGATATGGGAGAAGCAAGGTATATTTTGGGAATTCAGGTAGAGAGAGATAGAGATAGAAAAATAATAAGATTAACTCAAAAGGAGGCCATTGGAAACATGTTAGAAAAATTCCAAATGGACAAGGCTAATAGTTGTACCACTCCTATGGAATTAAAAAAGGGAAGTGAGGGGAGGGAGGAAGAGGGAGTTATAATCTTAGATGATGAGGTAGGCCCGGAAGAGAAAAGATTTATGCAGACCATCCCTTATAGACAAGTAGTGGGCAGCCTAATATATTTTATGAATTGTACCCGTCCGGACATAGCCGCAGTTGTAGGAGTACTAAGTAGGAGTCTGAATGCTCCCACTAAGAAAGATTGGGAGTCAGCTAAGAGAGTCCTTAGATATCTCATAGGGACTAGGGATCTATGGTTGCATTTGGGTGGGAACAATACTGACATCACCACTGGGAGTGATGCTAGCTATGGGGATGCTCCTATGAGGAGATGCACATTTGGATATGTATTGTATGTGGGTGATGGGGCTTGCTGCTGGAGCAATAAACAACAAAAAGTCATTGCTCAGTCCACCATGGAAGCTGAGTACATGGCTTCTTGCTCTGCTGTAAAAGAATTAATGTGGGTCAAGTCTTTGCTTGGTGAGCTTGGTCAACTTAAGAGTGGTGTCCAAAAAGTGTTTTGTGATAATCAGGCTGCCATTGCCATTTCTGCCAATCCTAAACATCACTTTAAAGCCAAACACATGGACATTAGGCTTAGCTTTGTTAGGGAGAAAGTAGAAAAAAAGATAATCAGTTTGGAGTATAAACCAGATAGTGAAATGGTAGCTGATATGATGACCAAACCTGTTCCTTCCCCTAAACTAATTTTCTGCCGGGAGAAGTGTGGTCTTAAAATAAAGAGTGACTAGAAAATAAGGGGAGTGTAGAAATTAAAAGGTTATTTTAGTATTTTCTAGGTTTTGCAAAATGCAGAAAAGAAGCCGAGGCAGTCTGCCTCTAACTTCTCTCTTCAGCTCCCACACTTGTCGTAGTCACTGAAGGTTGAAGAGGGAGCTAGAGCCATGGCTTCCTATGCTGATTAGAGATAGAGTTACGGGTTGTTGTGTATGGTAGATTTACCAAAATATAAATTGACGGACCCACGATTTGAACCGGGTACCTACCGTCCACTCTTAGCCTGCAGCCTTAGCCATTTAGTCTGCCATCATGCTTGGAGATGTACGGTTTGATAGTTAATTAAATGTTAACACATAGTCTATTTCATTTAACGAGATCTTTAAACATAGATACAGTTTGTAAAGTACGGCGTACGGAACATTCGAAACGAATACTGCGCATTTTGTTTAGAAAGCGAAAGAAATACCGCGGAAGTATTTATGACGGTCACGATTGTAATCCGGCTTAATCGGACGGCCACGAAGCATGCCGAGATCGTGGAATAGGTTTTCGGCGGTTTGCGGTTGACGTCACGTCAATTGCCACGTGGCACAATCACATTGGATTACGACATCTCCTGGGATTCCAAGAACGAATCCAAAAATGACATGTGTCGACTTTTTGGCCATGTTGTACAATATCCGTACATAAAGTACATCGGCTCATGTACCTTTATGTACGATATACTATTATGATTGGTGCCGTGCTTCAGTAGACGAGTTTTAGAGAGAGATAGGACTTAGAAAAAATTTGATTGATTAGACCCTCTCTCCCAGAGAGCTCCTGTACAAAAGGTCAACTTTGACCCTTCATAACTTACTGCTCAGGGGAGCAAATTCAGAGATTCTTTTTGCTATAGACTCAGGGGAGTCTTGCCTTTACAGGGGTGAAGGTGGTCAGAGTTTTGGTCTGCCAGGGTGGCAGTTATTCTTGCTGAAACACAAAGGGGTCAGGGTTATCCTGGAGGCTTCGTGTGAGCTGCCTACTCTGAGGTCCTATGGAGGTCTCAGAGTTACATTGTACACTCCTCTGAGTCGATAGCAAAAAGAATCTCTAAATTTGGTCCCTTGAGCAGTAAGTTATTGAGGGTCAAAGTTGACCTTTTGTACAGACGCTCTTTGGGAGAGAGGGTCCTATCTCCTAATTTTTCTAAGTCCTATCTCTCTCACAGACTCTATCTACTGATGTACGGAGCCAATCATATTTCACTTCCGTACACAAAAGTACAGTTGCCGGTGTACTTTTTGTACGGACATTGTACGACATGGCCTTAATGTCGACATATGTCATATCCGGATTTGGTGCCGTAATCTCCGGAGATACCACGATCCAATGTAATTTCGCCACGTGTCATCCGATATGGCGATGACCACAAACCGCCGAAATCCTCTTCCACGATCTCGGCGTTTATTCCGGCCGTCGGATTAAATTCACATTTAATCGTAGCCGTAATAAATAACTGTGCGGTATTCGTTTCCCTAAAGAAACAAATGCGCGGTATTCGTTTCTTTATTCGTACCACAATCCGTACTTTTACATTACTGACTCTATGTATCCCGTAAATTGTTTTAGTTAAATGAATTGTCCTACTTGGTAATGTATAAGTAAATATCAAACCCTAAAGTACGTAACACTAGGTCTAAACATAACGGATATGGCCACCAGCTACCGGCTGCTTACCGTTCGGCAGGTACCAAGATCGAATCCTGGGGGCGGCACATATATTTTTAGTAAATAAACCTCTAACTCTAAATAAACTAATATATATATTTCCCGTAAACCTCAGGATAGCCTAGGTAGCCATGGCTCTAGCTTCCTCTCCAATTTCTCAGTGACTCCGACAAGTTTGAGAAGTTGGAGAGAGAAGTTAGAGGTAGACTGCCTCGGCTTTTTCTATATTTCTATTTAGACCTAGAAAATACCTTAAACGGACCATTAATTTCTACATTACATGTAGAGTTTTTTCATTTAACTGGATTACACTATATAGGACATAGAAATAATTGTACTTTTAGTACCGGACGAAAAAAATAGTACGGACATTTATTTCGACGGTCCGTATTAAATGACGATATAAATCGGACGGCTATGGTTAGCGCCGGTTTCGCGGAAAGGATAATTTGGCGGTTTGCGGACCTCACCACTTCGGATGACACGTGGTGACATCATACATGTTGCGCAATCTCCGGAACAGAACACAACAAATCCGAATCTGACAAGTGTCATATTATGGCAATATCGTACAATGTGCGTACACAAAGTACTTCGGCACCTGTACTTTCTTGTACTGTACCGTTTTTCTGACGTGGCATGACATGGCGCCACGTGGAGAGATAAGATTTGGAGGTAGGACTTCCGGAGATTATAAGAGCGAATCCGGATAAGATATGTGTTGACTTTTTAGCCATGTCGTACGATGGTCGTACAAAAGGTACACCGGCACCTGTACCTTTATGTACTATACAGTAATGTGATTGGTCCCTACCTCAGTACTAGAGGGTTTAGAGAGGGATTTAGGACTTAAGATATTTCGGGTAGGTAGCCACCTCTCTCCCAGAGAGCATCTGTATAAAAGGCAAACTTCGGCGAGCCATAACGATCAATTTACTTGGCCATTTTCAATGATTCTTTTTACTGCGGACTCAAGAGAGTCCACGCTACACAGCGGTGTAGTCGGTCAGAGTTTTTGCCTACGTGGGTGGCTAAATTTCTAAGGAAAAGTCAAAGTGGGTGAATGTATCCAAACACATATTCTAACTTTGCATTCTGTGGTGGAACTGAGCACTCAAAAAGTCTTATTTCACAAGGGTGAAGCTTAATGGGGTTCTGATTGTCAAGGGGTCAATCATTTGGGTTTATATAAACTTGCAGTCGGCACTAACTAGATAAGCTTCCTTGGACCTGCGAATTCTATGGGGGAATGGACCCCATAGAATTACACGTTATGGGCCCACCATCTAGGGTGTTTATGTTCTATGGAACATTCTTCACTTATTGGGAGTTCATGATGGAGGGATTGCTTTTCGAGAAGCACTTATAGAGAATTGTTTCGGGACAAGTGAGGTGTCCGCCACCGAGCTTTGGAGGAGCTCACTATGGAGAATCATCTAGGGCTGCCCAGAAAACCAACTGGAGTTCAGATGCAATGGAAGGTGAACGGAAAATCATTCCCGTGGAAGGGGAAATAGGGGAGAAGGATAAAGGGACACCTATGGTGAGGGGAGCCAGGCTCTCGCCTAAAGTTCCACTTGTGGGGGTTATAACTGAACCAAAAAATGAAAAAAATGACAGGAAAATTTGAGAATACAAAAACACTAACAAAACATCTCATACTTAGATATGTGTCTAAGTTTATAGCTATCAATCTTTTAAGTCAAACCAAGTCTTCAGAAATCTGGGAAACACTAATTCAAATTTATAAGAGTGAGACTATACAGAGGCAGCAGTTAGTAAAACAAGAAATACAGGCCTATGTTTATAAAGGCGGTAGCATGATAGAGTTTTGCAATGATATTGCTGCGTTATATGTTGAGCTTGCTAGTGCGGGATATGTAGAATCAAAGGAGAGAAAAATTAATACACTTATCACGAAGCTCCCAGATGAGTACGAAGACATCATTTACCGTATGCAGGGAATGGATGTCTCCTCATAGACTTGGAGCATTACCATGGGGATAATTCTTGTGAAGGAAGCACTTTGGAAATTCATAGGGGAAGTGACAGGGAGACTGCATTTACAACTGGTGGTGACTAGAGGAAGCGTGATGTGAGTAACGGCGGTGACGAGCGGAAGTGTAATGAGAGGAAGAAAGACAAAGGTAAACCTTATCGGAACTTTGGTGGAAAGAGAGGGAGAGGAAAAGAAAGGAGAGCTTTGAAAAAAGGGGTTTGCTTCGCTTGTAGGAACTTGTTTTTCTATGACAACTGGTGCAGCAGCAATAGTAGTAGAAGTAGACATAGCTTAAGCAAAAGCTTTTCAAGAAGTCCCCACAAAACACTATATTCCACCACTTCAATATCTCACAGTTTACTGAAATTTACCACACTATAGATCTAGACTCACAGATCCAATTAGCACACAACTCGGCACATAAGAACCTCAGCATACACATTGTTAACTCTCAAAGTTACAGCCAAATTGACTTGGTAGACCACAAGATACAGGACCTACAAGTTTCCCAAAAAACTGCCATTTGGTTTCCCTTATCCCAAAACTGGATACATAAATATTTTTAAGTCCTAATCTTTATACTCTGAGAGAGCATCTACTGCCCACTAGCCAATCAGATGTCAGTAACCTGAATAGTAGTAGTGTACCATTGTACGACAAGGTACACTAGCATACTTCCAAAAACCCATATCTAACTAGCCTAAAATGAATAGTGAAACACTATTTTCTAAAGCGCTACGCTACAAAAATAATCTCTCCAAGTATTTACAATCTGATGTCGTACATGTAATGTTGCTTGCTTAGTCAAAAACCTCAAATACTTCCAAGTTGCTGTGGTAAACTTGTACGTCTATCTAGGACGCTTACGAAGCTCCTCGTCATCTGTGGTCCCTTTCAAAATTTCAGCCGTTAATCTAATGTGAATCAACGTCTGGTATTTGTCATTTGGTATCAATGTTCCTAGATGTCCGGATTAGTTTCCGTCCGCCCGATCCAACGAATTCAGTCGTCCGATAGATGACATGTGGCCATGACCATTCCGCGTTTCCTGCACTGTCTAAAAACCGACGCGTTTATATGTGACCGTACTAATACTCTTTGAGAAAACCTTCTACTGTCACACTATTTAAGGTAAGTATTAGATTTCAAATTACACCAAAATATTCTATGTACTCTGACTTCCCTCACAGCTCTATATACTGAAGATAAAGCTTTCAAAAACAACACTCCCCTAAAGCTTTAGTCTCAGTTACTCAATTAGCCCAATAGCCTTTCTGCAAAACTGTAATTTAGGTGCATGAAGAGCTTTAGTTAACATATCTGCAACCATGTTTTCATCCGGCAAATATAACATAATTTAATGACCTTTGCAAGCACATTTTCACGAACAAAATGCAGTCTGATATCGATGTGTTTGCTCTTAAAGTGATGGTTGGGGTTAGAGGCTATGGCAATTGCTGCCTAGTTGTCGCACTAGATGACTTGAGGACCAAATTGCATATGTCCCAATTCTTGCAAAACTGTTTTTACCCACAGGAGTTCCTTGAGGGCAGAACTTCCTGCCATATATTTAGACTCCATAGTTGACTGGGCGGTGACCTTCTAAAGTTTGCTGCTCCAGCAACAGGTACCATTTCCAATCTGTAAAACAAATCCAATGGTGGATTTCTTGCTAGGCATGTCTCCATAACTCGCATCGCTCCAAGTTTTCAGCTTGACTTCCCCTCCTCGGAGGACAAGTTCAAGATTTCGAGTTCCTGCCAAGTATCTCAGGACTCTTTTTGCAGCTTCCCAATCTACCCTTTTTGGATTCTACAGACTCCTACTTAGTGCTCTAACAGCTGCTGCCACATCCGGCCTAGAACAATTCATAAAATAGATAAGAGATCTAACTACCTGCCTATATGGTTTTGAGGCCATGAACTCCTCCTCCCCTGACTCTAGCATCTCATCAACTAGAACATCTAACTCAGAGTCAACTCCCTCTAATTTATGTATGTATTCCATAGGAGTGACACATCCTTCAGCTTCTTTCATATCAAACTTTTCAAGCATGGAACTAATAGCCTCTTTTTGAGTTAACATGATTTGCCTTTTACTTTTATCTCTCTTTACTTGTATTCCTAAAATGTATTTGGCCTCAGCGAGGTCTTTCATCTCAAACCTTGATTTCAGGGCACTCTTGATCCTATTTATTTCATCCATGGATTTGGTGATAAGCAGCAAATCATCTACATAAACAGCAATATACACTATTCCATCCTCCCCTTGTAAAACATAAACAGAATGGTATGAACTAATTCTTTTGAAACCTAGTTTGGTGAGGAACTCATCTAACTTTAGGTTCCACTGTCTAGGGGCATGTTTCAGCCCATAGAAGGATTTCATTAGTTTACATACTAGGTTTTATTTTCCTTTTCTACATACATTTCTGGTTGCTGTATATAAATAGTTTCTTCCAGCTCTCCATGAAGAAACGTTGTCTTAACGTCCATCTGATGGATTTCCATGACGTCCATCTGATGGACTTCCATGTTATCAATAGCAGCTAAACTGAGTAAGATTCTGACATTTGGGAATCTTACCACTGGAGAGAAGGTCTCCTCAAAATCCATTCCTTCTTTCTGATTGTAACCTTTGGCCACAAGTCTAGCCTGGTACCGTTCAATCGTGCCATCTAGGTTTAATTTCACTTTAAAAACCCATTTACTCCCTATGGCTTTCCAGTCCGGAGATAGATCCACCAGCTCCCATGTTTGAGCTTCCATTACAGACTTCATTTCGTCGTTTGCCGCTTCAATCCAGTGAGTTCTTTCCGGTTAAGAGAAGGCCTCCCAGATGGTCTGAGGTTCTCCTAGGTTAGCACAGTAGGCAAAGTGGGAACTTGATTGAAGGCGGATGCTAGTTCTCCTTCCCCCTGGAAATTCTAAGGCGGAGACCGATGGATGTCTCACGTTTCATTGCTGTCTTCCAGCTTGCTGTGTCTGATCCTGTAGCTGTTCTCCTTGCTCCATATGTTGTTGAAGAGGAACTTGAGTTTCTGAAATCACCGGATCTGCAAGAGGTTGCTGAACAGGTGGATAGAACACTATTTTTTGTGTGTCAAAAATAACATATTCTTGAGATTTTTCTACAACCTGATTTTCTTTCATAGAGATAAATCTGTTGATGTTGAATCTGGCCGGCTCAATATTCCCCAGCATACACGCCGAATCCCAAATTTCGCCGAAATCTAACAAAGCCATCGAAGTACACCTGATAGACCTTACGGTTCCATTTTCCATGTATTTGGAGATGTGTTCAGAATAAAGCATTTACTACCAAATACCTTGAAATGACTGACATCTGGTTTTCTACCTGTCCACAGTTCAAAAGGTGTAGTACAGACCGAACGTGATGCAATTCTGTTTTTGATATAAACTGCACAATTTGCGGCCTCAGCCCAGAATTTCAAATCTATATTCTTATCGGCTAGCATAGATTTAGCACATTCTGTAATGGTCCTGTTTTAGTCTCTCAGAGACACTCACAAACACCTCGTCTCTCAGAGACACTCACAGACACCAGACACCATTCTACTGAGGAGTGTAAGGAACTGTTAACTGACGACTGATCCCTTCATCCAGCAGAAATTTTTCAAATTCATTTGACATATATTCTCCTCCGTTATCCGATCTGAGTTCTAGAATCGGAACTCCATGCAGTTTCTCCCCCAAGCTTTGTAATGTTTGAAGTGGCCGAACACTTCACTCTTTTCTTTCATGAAGTAGACTTTTGTGAACCGAGAGAAATCGTCTGTAAAAGCAACCATAAAACGAACCCCTCCGGCAGATGGGACTTGTGCTGGTCCCAAAACATCCGAATGAATAAGTTGTAAAACTTTTGTAGATCTGTGATCTGATTGCTGTGGAAAAGGCAACTTATGAATCTTTCCTAAAGAACAGCCATCACAAGTTTTTACTGGCTGATCTGATAGTGAAACACCTTCTATTTTACCAGCTTTGACCATTTTTGATAGTGTGTCATAGTTAACATGGCCTAGCCTTTTATGTCATAATTCATTTCAGATTGTACACCAGAATAGAGAACATCATTTTCTTTAGAATTGGCCATATCCATAGGATATATTTTGCTTGCATCTCTAGTTCCTATAACTGCTATATTGCCTAGCTTGCTCACAACTTGCCTACCTCCTTTAAGGGAGACCTCAAAACCTTTACTCTCTACCAAAGATGTAGAAAAAAGGTTCTTTTTGAAATTAGGAACAAATAAGACATTATGAAGTGTTCTTTCTACTGGTTTTCCTCCTACATCTACCAGTAATGAGACATCATCTTGTGCAGACATGTGCACACTCATTCCATAGGCATAGTAAATATTTCTGGAAGGTGTTGACTTCAGATTTGTGAAAAGCGATTTGTTCCTCCACATATGTGCTGTCGCTCTAGTGTCCATTATCCACCCAATGTCCTTAAAGCCCTCCATTGCCGCCGCCATTGGAAATAACTCCAAATCATCGTTCTCAATAAAGCTCAATGACTCATCCTCCTCAGTAACAGATGATAAAAATAATGAGTTGTTCAATAACTGGTGACCAAAAATGGCTTGGTTAAATGGACTCTGCTGCCATCCTGGCCTATATAATCCTGTCTCATTTGCCTTTTTGAATTTAGGACAGTACTGATAACCATGACCTCTCTCTGAAAAGTAAAAACAAGCAGTATAAGACTATCTATTTTGACCTTGATTAAACTGTTTAACCTGACCATGATTCTGGTTAAACAAATTCCTTTGCTGATTAAACTGATTACTCCCTTGATTATATTGTCCCTTCCTGGGAAAGTCTGTGTTGAATGCTTCTACGTTTTTTTCTACACTAAGAATCTTTGACGTAGACTCTTCTTCAAGTATTATATTAATAGCTAACTGAAGAGTCCAGCTAGACTTGTCATCCTTTTTCAATTCAGCAGATGCATCTTTCATACTACCAGGAAGACCCCTAACTATCGGTGCAGCTTGTTGGAACTCAGGAAAAGAATCTCCAACACAAGCATGAGCATCAATTAGAGCTCTTAAATTGTCGGTGTACTCGGCCATTGTTCCCCCCGAGTATTTCTAGTCCCATGTCTTTCTAGCCAACAGAATTTCCTCTTCAACATTCGCCTTTTCTTAGGAAGTCTTTAGAGACTTCCATATGTCGATCACCTTTTTCATTTTCATCCTCGACGTGACCATGTTCTCCAAAAGGCAAAGTTTGAGAGTATTTCGAGCTTGTGAATTCTTCTTCGCCCATGTTGGATCAGCCTCATCAAGTGATCCATCCAGAATGTCCAGCAGACCTGCATTTTCAAAATGTGACTCAACCATATCCGCCCAGTAAGCATACTTTTAACCATTAAAAATAGGGATTCTCGAAGACAGGCCCATAACTTGTTGTTCTATGACAATTGGTGCAGGTGAAGCTGCAACAATAGTAGTAGAAGTAGACATAGCTTAAGCAGCGATGGTAAATCCGTTTCTCACCTGCTTTATCTTTCCTTCGTTCTCCGAGATCAAGATGATTCTGATGTCTTCACCTTAGGGATGTGAGTAAAGGTTATGCTTAAAGTTGGGAATATAGAGCAAATTCTTGATTTTGCGGGAAGCCAATCTGCCATCTACTTACTGTTGAAACTGATAGATTTCTAGAGTATTTTCTAGGTTTAATGTGTTACTATAAAAAGGAAAAGGGCAGACAGCTTGCCTCCACCTCCTCTCTCTAGGCCCCGTACTTGTTGTAGTCACTGAAAGATAGAGGGTGGTTGATCCATGGCTGCCCTAGTCCAACAGGCAGTTATTTTTAGATTACTCTAAAAATATATATGACGGACCCGGGATTTGATCCCGGTACCTACCGGTCGTCAGGTTGACCGACAGCGGTCAGCTTTATCCTATTAGACTAGGACCAATGCTAAATGCTATATTATGTGATAGATATATATAAATTTAGAAAGGAACAAATTCATTTAACTAAAACTGGATACGGCGTGCATAGATACAATTTTATTAAAGTACAAAGTACGACATCATTTCAAAAACGAATACCACGCATGTTTTTGGCAACGAAACAAATATCGCGCAAGTATTTATAACGGCTACGATTGCATCTCATTGCGAATCCGATGGCGCACATCATCGCCGAAATCGCGGAGTGGTCACTTTGGCGTTTTGTGACGTGGCATGACCTGAAGCCACGTGGAGAGATGACATTCTGTCATAGGAATTCTGAGGAATGTACGGACGAGTAAAAAGCAGACACGCATCTGCTTAATAGCCTTGTCGTACATAAGTCGTACAAAAGGTACACCGGCAGTAGTACTTTTTGTTACGGTACAATAATCTGATTGGTCTATACTTTAGTAGATAAAAGTTATTAGAGGGAATCAGGACTTAGAAAATTTTGGTAGGTAGTCACCTCTCCCTTTGAGAGTTTGTACAAATTGGCATTTTTAGTGTCTCATAACTTATCGCTTGGTTGGGCGTTTTCAGAGATTCTTTTTCCTACGGACTCAGGGGAGTCCAGGTTGCACAGAGGTGCATACAAATTATCAGTCTGATTACTTGGGCAGCAGTGGCTGTGGCTTAAATTGAGTTAGTTAAATACTATCTAGAGGCTTCCTGTATTCTGTAGTCCAATGGAGGACACAGAATTGCACTTACGCCTCGATCACAATGTCTCTCTTTCTTGTGTGGAGTAACGTGTGATTGTCTCCCGTGTATATGCAGGAGGGAGTAGTTTCCTTAAAATATGAGAACCACTCTCAGAAATAGTATATGTGTTCAGGCCCACCAGTGTCAACCATCCAATCGTTGTTATTGGTCGAGAGGGTGGACAACATCAGGGTAAGTTTGTTTCTCACCAGTTTTATCTTTCTTTATTTTTGTGAGATCAGGATGATTTCGCTGTCTTTAGCTTGGGAATGGATTAAATGTTATGATTAAAGTTGGGAACATAGAGCACATTCTTGATTGTGTAGGAAACTAATCTGCCATTTACTAACGCCCCGATCTAAATGTCTCCCTTTCATGTGTAGAGTGACGTGTGATTGTCTCTTGTGTATATGCGGGAAGGAGTAATTACCTTCAAATTTGAGAACCAGTCTCAGTGATAGTACATGTGTTCAAACGCCCTAGTGTCCACCATCCAATCGTTGTTATTGGTCGAGAGGGTGGACGCCATCACGGTAAGTTCGTTTCTCACCAGCTTTATCTTTCCTTCTTTCTGCCAGATTGGGATAAATTCAATGTCTTCAGCCTGGGGAATTGAGTAAAGGTTACACTTAAATCTGGGTACATAAAGCATATTCAAGGTTACACTTAAATCTGGGTACATAAAGCATATTCTTGATTGTGTAGGAAACCAATCTGCCATCTACTAACGCCTCGATCTCAATGTCTCCCTTTCCTATGCAAACTGACAATCATTGTATATGCGCGAGGGTGTAGTTTCCTTGAAATTTGAGAACCACTCTCGACGATAGGACATGTATTCAGTGTCCATTATCCAATCGTTGTTATTGGTCGAGAGGGTGGATGCCATCAGGCCTTGCGACTCAACAATCTCCTTTCCATTTCCTTTCTCCTTCTTTAGCTTTGATTCGTCAACCTTGTCGTGTTGCTTATCATAGGTGTATTTGCGGCAAACGGAGATAGAGTGTCCACGCTTGTCGCAATAGAAACACTTTTTTTTTCTTGTCTCGATTTTGACTTTCTCGTTTGTCTTTCTCTTTGTGGGGAAGTCTCCCCTTTCTAGATACGAACGCAGAGTTCTGACCATTAAGCTCACGATTGGACATGATGAATGTTGAACTCGTCTTCCAATAGAGCTTTAACAACCTCATTCAACTTCGAAGTCTTGGATTCCGATCGATCAAGCCACGTGAGTATAGGTTGTTGTCCATAGCTATTTCCAGCCATGGATTTACCTCGGAAGCACCACAGACTACCCCAAAAACAGCCTACTTTGAGTTCACTCAGAATTCTACAGAATAAACAAAACAAGCTGAAACTTCATGAAAAGATATTTTCTAGGCCACTCAATATTCCCACAAAATATCATATAAAATTACCAAACAGACTTATCACATCACTCAGTTCAAAATTGCAGAAAAACAGTCTGCCAGAACTTTGATAAATCTGACCAGCTTCACAATGAAGCCCCAAGAAAACCAAAAACACAATAGTTCTGTGAATTTAACACAATATTACCAATATAATGAAGAACCCACATGCAAAATTTTAGATAATTCTGCCAATAGATGTGAGAGCAATCCTTAGATGAAAAATTACCATAATTGAGCAAAAACAGTTTTTGTCCAAAAAGTTCCTAAGTCCAAAATGACTAAGTCCTGCATAATATACACTTTAGCTACACTTTAGCTTACTACTGACTGTACGGAGGCATACCAGCCGTACGTAATCAATCACCTGCCTCTATTAATGTGAGTATACCCGAATACTTCGTGATATGTTAAAACTAATAGATCTATACTATTAATTAATACACATAGGACAAAACATTGTTGTAAATATTTACAAACCCCACGAATTCCGTCAAAAGAATCTGGACCGTCCAAAATAAATATCATGCAATGGACCCGATTTCGCGTCCCTCACCAAAATGACCAAACTGACGGCGCCGCCGTCCATAGCTCTTATTCGACATAATTGATGTCGTGTCACGTCGTCACACAATCCACTTGACGAACTGACTTCACCTCATCCATATTTAACCACATCCAAATTAGTCGGTACTGGCGGCGTCCTTTTCACTCAATGTCGCTCACTCCACTTTCAGTTCAAATTCCTTTCGTCATCATTATGATTCGTACCTGCGGCGCACCTTTCCAAAACATTCCAGATCGGATCGCTTCGCGATCCGCCGTACATTTGACTCATATATTTCGTATCTTTCCTTACGTTTGTTTGCGCCACTCAAATGATTATTTACATCCCAGAATAATTAGTACCATTACTTCCCCAATTTGCAAATCCATTCGAACCTCCACAGTAAATCACGATAGCATACGCATTAAAAATCGCGTCAAGTATTCACGAAACGTCGCGTACTCACGAAACTAACTTTTCAAAAACAACACTCCCCCGAAAATTTAGTTTCGTGAATCCGAAATAAAATATGCCGCGTGTTACATATAACAGTACCTTTCCGTACCTTCAAATTTACTCCATTTTTCCCTTTCGTTCAAACGTCACCACTACTTCCGCTGACGTCACCACTGTTCAGCTGCCTGCTACCATGTCTTCCAAATTTCGTCTTTCCTAAACACAACATCGCTTCCGCTGCCTCTTTCTATATCTTCAAAAATTAAAACTTTCTTTTTCCACCAATTCCAAAGTTCAAAATGCTAAATCCGAAATTCCACAATTATTATTGAATGTTAAAGGTAATCAACTCCATGAAATCATTTTTCACGTCGTTTTCTTTTGACCACTTTCTGCACATGTTTTCTTCTACGGCTGATCCTTTGAATTCTACTTTTTTTCTTCGTTTTCTTAATGAATTTTGGTATTTTCTCAATTTTCACAATTATATTTTCTTTTCTCATATATATGAGCTTTTTCCCTTACTCCAATTTTGTGAACACTTTTCCTCGCTCCTTTTCTAAATGCATTAATCTCCTCATACAAATTATTTTCAGTTTCCACTTCCAAGTCACCTTCACTTTCTCCTACTATTCTCACTTCAATAACCTCTTCCTCTTGCAAATCTTTGTCACTCACCAATCTATCGTTGGAATAATTGACAAATTGACAAAAACTGACTATTTTTCTGTCACCTCTTTCTCCACTCCATTTCCGGTAGCAACAAATTTTTCATTTCGTTCCTCATTTTCCATATTTCCAAAAGCACCAATCAGCAAGTATACAAATTCGTTGACAGGAAGTCTATCCCTTCATGTAGGGGGTCCAACTCAATTGTCATCCCATTCCTTTCTAAAAGTTCTTGTGACACATGCACTTTTATATAGCAGACATACCTTGAAGGTATATCCTATATCATTACTGTAAAAAAAAAAATTTGACTTAAAACCTTTTATATTTTTCTGGAACTGTGGTCTGACATCTTGAAAACTCCCCCTATTCTTTTGAGCCTCTTTACTAGCCTTTTCTTTTAAAACACACCTGATTGCTAAAGGTAAGTTCCAATCATTTTTATCAGCTTCCTCCTGCAATATCATTTTCTACAAACAATATTTGTATCCCAATACAGTAATTCAGCATACTACCTCCATCATACTTGTACTCAACTATTTTTGTGACATTACTCATCCAGTGATACACAGAAGTCTTTTGATATCCACGTTCTAAGCACTTCCATAATTCAGTTGCACTTTCCAGACGAAGGTAGGTCATTACAAGTTCCTCGGTCAAGGATAGCTTGATAATCCGTAGACACTCATCGTTCTTCTCCTCCCATCCAACCGATGATTCAGCACATATCCCATCCACTACATCTTCCTCAATTTGAAATAGCCTTCCATAATACTCCTCCAATAGTAATATTTAGAACCATCAAATATGGGCAAGATTGATTCATCCGAAATGGGTAGCCATGGGTGTGGGCCCATAACCTGTTGTCCATAGCCATATCCAGCCATGGATTTACCCTCGGAAGCACCACATACTACCCCAAAAATAGCCTACTTTGAGTCCACTCAGAATTCTATAGATTAAACAAAACAGGCTGAAACTACATGAACAGATATTTTCTAGGCCACTTAGTATTCCCACAAAATTTCATATGGAACATAAAAGACCTCACGGTTTAAAGTTAGTAAGTCATAAAAATATAGGTCAGCTTAATCGCTCCAAACGTTCTATTTTTTGGACGTCAAAATCTGATGTCGTACATATCACAAGCCACTATTGTAATCCGCTATAAATTTTTTAGAGGCTGCATATGTCAATTTTTTCATTTTCTCTCCGTGTTGCATTTGTGATTATTGGATTAACGATTTTTATCGGCTATAAAAGTTGATGTTAGGTATCCTGTCCTTGGGAACATAAAAAATATCCTATTGTTGATTATTGGATTTTTCAAACTTATATCAATCCCTACACATGCATCTGTCAAAGGGATGGTCAAATCCATGAATTACAAGAGAAAGTCCTTCCATAACTACAACCTTTTAATTACCTAATTGTGATGGTGGTTAGAAACCCTTGAGATTAATTTAGTACCGATTTCGACTCAATCGTTTTTTTTGGTTTTACTAACTAGAAAACAACCAGAGGGGGGAGGGTGCTCGGTATCACAGAGGTCTTGATAGTAACAAACTAAATGGAAGCATTCCGTGGACCATCGGTCAATTGACATCCCTCCAATACTTGTAAGACCCATACACTAATGGATTTGTTTTAAGGGAAGGTCGAATCTATCAACTACAACAAAAATTCGATTCTAAATTATGATTGTTTTATTTTTCTTATCTTGATGGTGGCCAAAAAACATTTAGATGAGTATACTACTAATTTAAACTGAATTGCGTTTTTGGTTTGTAACCTACTAGCCCATACTAACTATGAGGTACTTGGCGTGTGGGGATGAGGGGATTGTAGAAGTTTGGATGACAACAAGCTGAGTGGAAGCATTCCATGGTCCAACGGTCAACTGAAATCCATCCAATTAATGTAAGACACGTGACACTATGGATGTGTTTTAGGGAAGGTCGAATCCTCTGACTACTATAAAAAGTTAATTCAACATTACCGTCTTCATATACATATATATATATATATATATATATATATATATATATATATATATATATATATATATATATATATATATATATATATATATATATATATATATATATATATATATATATATATATATATATATATATATATATATATTATTTTATTTTTTTTTTATTTTTTTTTATGTATTTGTAATAGTGGCTAACAAATGTAGATATTTATTTAGTAAAGATTCAAACTTAAGTTTTCTGGTTTATAACCTATTGGCCCACACTAACTAGGAGGCAATTGCTTGGGGGGGGGGGTGGTGTGGATGCCCAATGTCACAGATTTGTAGCAAACAACCAGTTGAGTGGAGGAATTCCGTCGAACATCTCTCAATTGACGTCCCTCCTACTACTGTAAGACATATGGTGCTACACAGAAAAAATGTGCTCTTAAAGTTTTGGTTTGCGATAGACCAACAGGGGGCAAGGGCGGTGGAGACTGTGAACGAAAGCCATCTGGTGTGACAAGATTGTGTATTTCTCTTGTATTTGTATCCATTTTTGTGATCATTTCTACTATTTCATGTGGTTTGACGGGTTGCTATTCTGTGGTTTTTTTAGTTGATTTATTTTACTTAGCGAAACTGTGCTCGAAACGTTGATGGACATTTGCAAAAAAAAATCAGACCATTGTAGTTCTCATATAGATGGATGTTTTGACATAATAACTGAAAATGTATTTTTTTTTCTTCAATTTTTATTTTCAAATACGAAAGTGAAATTTCTTAGAAGTTTGTTATTAATTTGTCCAGAGTCAGAATTCTAAAAAGATAGCGACTTCAAAAATTTCCAGTATATGTGTTCTCCGAATATAACGTTTAGTAATTACTCTTACAATCCAATGAGCATGTCATATGTATTTTTGAAGCAAAGCCTAACTTTAAACTCGAGCTAAGAAGAAGTTAGTGTATAATTTGCTGTAATGATTCGTTCTGCTTGATTCAAGCTTCATGTTTAGACATTTTTATTTTCCAGATATATTCTCATGGATTTTCATCGCTTTCCAAATTTTGTTTTTTTCACATTATTTTCAGTGATGCTACAAACAACTACTTCACCGGGCCGATTATCAAAGGCAATGAGCATCCAGGTTGTGAAGAGCTGGCCACCAATTGCCTGTTTGGCTCATTCCCCCATCCAAATCCAAAGATCAACGAAGCAAAAGCGATTGTGACGCATTTTGCAATGCGACCCAGCCAGGAGGGCCTTGTGGATGAGGCGGTATCTGCTCCAATAGTACGGACGGGAAATCACGTACATGTGCATGCAATCCAGCATACAGCAACAAGGCGAACAAGTTTACTTGCAAATGTAAGTCCTCCCTTCACAAGATTCGCACGAAGGGCTTCAACGATTTTTTATTTTGTAGGCAAAAATTTTGAAATCGAAAAAACTATTGGTCCGCTGAAAGTGGCGAACGTTGAATATTTGAATCTAACATTTGAGCACTATTCCGATATTCCAAAAATGTATAATACATGTCGTGGGTATGGATACTCTAGAATGTTGAAACAAGACAGTTTGGAGCGGCTTTTGTATTCATTGTCTAAAGGGTTATGTTTTATTTTCTTGAATGTTAAAATTTTGTCTAGTGGAAGAAAATGGGAGTTTATCCAGCTTAAATTTTTACATGCTTGACTTCAAATCATCTTCTGCATCTCTCTCCCCACCCCAAAAATCAGGACCCAATAACCTTCTCTCGAATCTCTCTTCAATTTTCTCATTTGTAGTTCTTTGTTCGCAATTAAATTTCACCCCACATTCTCCATTTCAATTTCTTTACATATCTTCCTCTCAATGTCAACCCTCCTACTTCAGTCTACAGCTGTATGTGATGAAAGAGAAGAATTTAAGATATCAAAATTGTTTAATGCCTTCACATTACTTACCCCTACCATCCCTACCTTCCATGAATTTGAAATTTTTGAAAGGAAATTGTTAATTTTGCGGCAAGAAACAGAGTCATTGACAAGGGATTTTTTCTTTGCAATAATTTGCAGTGGTGCACCCACCACCACCTCTTCGTTCCTCCTCTCCTCCTCCTCGTCCTCCACCATCCCCACGTCCTCGTTCCCCCCCTACTCCCTCTCCTCGCTCGCCTTCTCCACTAACCCCAGCTCCTCGTCCCCCTCCACGTCGCTCTCCTCCACACTTCCCTCCTCCACATCTTACCACTCCTCTCTCTCCTCCTTAATATCAATCACCGCATCGCCTCCTTCCTCCCTTATAATGACCACCACCGGTTAGGATGTGGGGAGAAAGTTTCAAACTTATGAATTGGGATAAAAAAGGACAATATTTACAGTAGATAAAAGGTTGACTGGGGCATTTAAAATTGTGCACTTTATTAGTCGTAGAGACTTTGACGGGGAGGTTATTATAAGCTGAGTCATACTAAATCGGTGATTTGGTGGAGAGTTTTAATGTTTTAACGTAGTTGTTTCTGTGGGCGGTTATTTTGTTTATTGCGAGTTTCATTAGGTTGTGTTTGGGTTTCTTGATCTTGCTATGTGTGCATAAGAGCCTTTGTAAGAGTATAAAGGAGGGTTTTTAATTGGTTGAGGAGCATTAAAATGATGGTTCGTCACTGTATTGAGTTGTATACTGGTGTATGTTGTGCTCCTTGGTGTTTTAGTCTAAGCGTGAACTTTACTTTCTTAAATTTACAATCTTATGTCGCTATCTATCATGAGACTCTGGAGTAATCTATTACTAGTGCAATGATATATTTTTATCTCATTTTTTGCACTCCATGCTCCTCGTATTCTTTTTCTCTTTACACTCCTTGGGGTTGATCAAATATCGACCGGAATGTATGGTTTGGTTTTGATGAGCGCACATAATTCATAGTTGATAGAATCCAGAGTTGTTACTTAAAAACTATTGCATGTCCACTTTTTTTTAAGTCGTCGCTAAATGTGATCAATACTTGACCATTATGATTATTTTGTTGATTGCACACAACCTCAAGTTAATGTTAGGTGGACTCGTGATTTAGACTCCACGACATTCAAAACTGATTTAAAATCCCAAGTTAAGATTTAGTCCAATTTTGGTAGGAACGCTTGGTTTTCTTTAATTCACATGTATTAAAGTTGAGAAAAGGCATAGGCAAAGATTTGGTATTTTCAATCCACAAGATGCAAAAATTGATGTGGAATACATGACTACATGTTGTGAATGTTGGACAGGAGGACTCTTTTTATTGACCGAAAAGAAAATATGGTTGATAGACTTGGCAAAAGGTTCAGACACAACCTTCCACAGAATTAACAACCGGTCTAACTTGGGAGATTGAAGGGGTACCTTGTTAAATTTTATTCTACAAGTGGTTAAAAGCACTCATGGAAAAAAAGTGGGAGTTCAAAACTAGGCCAGCTGTCACTATGTGTTGAAACAACAATCCAGCTGCCCTCTTTTGTCATACGGTAGTCAACAGTAGCAAAGCCTGTTGGATTGGCACGTGAATGTTCGTTCAATACGGGGTGTAATGTGGTACCCCCACACTCGAAGCTGCCCGAAATAAATGGGTACATAGCCGCCACGCTCAACATCGAGCTGGTGGTATAGTAGTTAGTGCGTTCACAACTTAAGTGAAAGATCCCAGGTTCGAGCCCTGGCCGGCTCAATATTCCCCAGCATACACGCCGAATCCCAAATTTCGCCGAAGTCTAACAAAGCCATCGTCAACCGTGACGGATTCGTCTGGTTGGGAGGTCGTCGTCAGGTCCCTAGCCTTCCTTAGTTATTCGTTTGTTGTCAGCTGTGGAGGCCTCGTCAACCTTAAGACCTTCGTCAGTTGTAAGGCCTTCGTCAATCACGTCTTGCCGTCGCGTCTCCGTCATTCATTTGTATCAATAGTGGTCGTGCATGCGATGCTGAGCCCCCAACTCTATGGGCATGATAGACCTCATAAGTCAGTGCAGAATGGTGTCAATTACAAGTGCCTTTCTTTAATGGAAAGCTTAGGATGGGGAATTTTGAAAACAAATTGGCTTGTTTGGAGCAACAATCAGTACAGTTTCTTTAATGTTGTAAGTAAATTATTGTGCGAAATGTTAGTTTCACGTACGCCAATTTCCTTTCATGTGATCTATGCCAAGTGGCGAAACTACGTAGCCTAATACGTATCAAAGTGTGTGTCTATTTTAGTGGTTTAGAATCCCTCATTAACTTCATGTTGTGATGAGTGGGGGACAAGGTCAAATCAACCATTCTCCACTCTAATGTAGTGCATGGCTAGCTTAGACAGCGCGACGGCCCTTTGTGTTAATTGGTTGAATTCCGCTTAGATGCAGTATTCCCTCGTGCGTGTCTTTTTGCATTTCTATCTTTTTGTCATTTTTTTTGTGTTCATTACTTTATTTACACACTATTCATAAGAAAACTGTTCCAAGCCGGCCTTACACATTTAAGTGCCTAACGTAGCAAAGGGTTCATTATTGTTGTGGACCGTACTTTTTAACTTCGGTAGGTTCAAATCACTTTCGACCTTTGCCACCTTTAATTTGATGCAAGTTTCAAAAGTGCGTTAGAAAATCAACAAAAATTTTAGTGTGACTACAACGTCCAAACTGCACCGTTTTCGTTAATGGAAGAGTTCTTGCTGTTTTCTACGGCATAGATCAGATTTGTCATCATTTGATGGCGACAATAACGTAAGGCTTTTAGTGTGGCATGTCTATGAAAGATGTAACTTTTCACATTGACAAAAAAAAAATATTGAAACTTCAAATGTTCCCATGTGTCACTTTTTTTAAATATATTTTTGTTGTTTTTCTCTTTTTGGTGCTTTGACAAATTATTCTGTGTACCATTTATATCATAGTAGCCGCATTCTTTAGAAGAAAATTTGGAGGCGGGGATTATTCGAAAAGGATATTCAGCAATATAAGAACCCTGTTTGTTTCCCATATTTGGCCGTAGGATCATTTATATTTTTTAGGTTTTTAAGGAAAGGTAAGACCAATATATGACTATTAAAAAAAATTCAAAAAAATACATTGGATGTTTATTCTATTGCATGTCAAAATGGCTAATAACTGTTTATTTAATAAATAAACGCCAAATGCAAAAAGCACAAAAAAGGAAAAAGAAATTATAAGAATCACATGTTTTTCACGTATCAAAGTACAATTACATTACCTCAAGAAATACAAATTCTTACTTGGCACATTTTAAACTATCTACAATATTTTAAATCTTATACATCAACAACTTTGTCGACATTATAGAATAGAGGGGAGATGAAAAATGAATTCAAAAGGTGGAAAAGGAAAGGAAGAAAAGAAATAAATTAGAGGTTACAAAATTGAGAGAAGAAAGCAGAAAGAATGGAGGTGAAGGCACAGGAAAAAAAAAATGACAATTGGAAAAAAATGGCAGACGAACTAAAATTACATGAGATTTTTCCCTCAAACCTTTTTTCAATTTCATTAACAATTATAAAAACATATAAAGTTTTAAGTTCCAACCAAAATACAGTTTTTTTTTTAATTTAAACTACATTTTCATATTTTGTACTTTTCTTTCACTTTTCTTTAAGAGTAAAAACAATCGACAAAACTACGATAAAAACTCGAACTCAAAAAAAATCAATTTTGATATTCACTGGTGTCCTTCGAAATACAAATTTGTCTTTTCTTTTCCTAATTGTGAAATCTATAAACCCTAAAAAACCTCCGAAGCTATTTCCTTTCTCGATTTTTAGGAAAACCATAACGCACTAAATAAATAATAAAAGTGTTATTAGCAAAAAAAGATAAACCAGGGGTAAAAGAAGATTTTTCACTGTACACAGAATTATTTCCTCATATAAAGATAAGAAAACAATTTTAACTTTGTTTGGGAAATTGATATATGATCTATACAAACTACAAAAGGTGTGTATTCCGATTTTCTTCTTTATATCCAATTCTTTGCACTCTTTCTTGTTTAATCCGTTTTTTTTGGTAGGTACCTCTTTTTTAACCTTTTTATTTTTTTTTAACCGTTTCTTTTCATACCCTTCTTTTTTTTTTAAACCGTTCTTTTTCCATCCACTCCAATTTTTCCATCCATTTCCTTCTGAGCTTTTTTTTTCATAAACATTTTTTCAACCGTTTCTTTTCCCTTTTAACCATATCTTTCCTTGTACCCATTTCTTCTTTTTGTACCGATTTCTATTTTATGTACCCATTTCTTTTTTTTTACCAATTTCTTTTTTTGTACCCATTTCTTTTTTTTTTTGTACACACCTTTTTGCCCAAAACTTCCGAGAACTTCACTCTCCTCCTCTCCAATTCCGATTAATTCCATATCCTTTCAAAAAAGAATTTGGAGTTCCTCCCATATTTAAATCGTTTTCTTGATTCATATCGTTGTTAAGTACTATAGTTTCAAATTCTCCTTCTGATTCGAGTTTAGACGCGAGAGAACGAGCCGTGGGAGTATTAGTTTCTGAAGGAGGTTCCGAAGGAGGAAGGTTATTGTTATTATTGTTAATATTAATAGTATTATTATTATGATTATTATTATTGTGTGCCTCCTCTTTGTAACCAAAGAGCGTCCAAAGCTGTCAAAATAACAAGAAACAAGTACAGAAGTAAAAAGAAGAAGAAGACGAAGAAAAAGAAGGAGAAAAGAAGAAGAAAATGTGTAAATAAGTGTTTAAGGACAAATAAATCATTGGATAAATAGATAAGCATATTAGTCAATCAGTTAAGAAGTAAAAACGAAAATAGTAAATCGTCTACTATTCATAAACAAAGAGCGCCCAAGTAGTCAAAATAACAAAAGCAAGTAAATAAGTCAAGGAGTAAATAAACAAAAAAATAAACAATTAAATGGATAGGTGAACAGAAAAAGTAAATAAGTAGACAAGTTGATAAGCAGATCAATAAATAAACGATTAAATAAGTAAGGTGGTAAATGCGTTAAACACTTTAAATTAATTAGTGTACCTCCTCCCTGTAACCAAATTGAGCCTAAAGGTGTCAAAATAACAGAAACAAATAAAGAAAAAAATAAAATAATTAAAAAGGTAAACGATTAAATAAGGAAAGAAGTATATAAATGGATAAATTAGATAAGTAGAAAAGAAAACAAGTAAATAAGTCAAGTGATCTATTTCCTCTTTGTTACCAATTAGAGGTGTCAATTTAACAAACACACAAAAGAGTAAACAGCTAAAAAAGGAAAAAAACACATAAAAAATAAGTAGATAAGAATACAGGGAAATAAGTAGACGAGTAGAGAAGTAGATAAGCAAAAGATTAAATAAGACAATAAGTGGATAAGTAGATATGTAAACAAGAAGGTAAATAAGTAAAAAGGTCGATAAGTAAAGAGGTAGATAAGCAAAATCGGTAAGTAAATTAATCATATCTTAATAAATCTTTTTACTTGTTGTCTCCTTGTTAAAAATAAGTAGAGCCAAAGCTGTCAAAAAGAGAAAAAACAAGGAAGAAAATAACTAAAGGAGGAAAGAAACTCATAAGTCGATAAGTAAATAAGAAAAGAAAAGTAAGTAAGAAGATTAGCAAATGAGTACACCCCAATTATGTTACACCCCAATTATATTAAAACCCAATTACGTTAATGTTAAAACCTAATATGATAAAACCCCAAATTACTAACCCTATTTCGCTTTCTCGCATCGTCCATCTGTCCCCAAGGAGTAGAGGGAGAGGACTCCGGAACTCCTCCCCCCCCTCTCATGCTCCCAAAAGTGGAATATGCGGAATCCGGAGCCGCCGCCATAAAAGCTTGCAACATGCTGCAATTGTTTTAATGCAATTATTTTTTTTTTTGTTGGGATTCCAACAAAAAGGTAGATGAAATAAGTAAAGTAAGAAAGCAAATAACAAACACACACATACACAGAAATATGTAAATAACTAGAACAAATGAAGATATATACATATACATGTGTATATACATATAATTATATATATATATATATATATATATATATATATATATATATATATATATATATATATATATATATATATATATATATATATATATATATATATATATATATATATATAATTATATGCATATATATGTATATATATATACATATACATAATAAAAAATACCATGTATGGCAATGTCCACTACCTCGGTCTCAGAGCCAGTTCAATAACTATTTTTGTTTGCTAGAAATTGAACTCTATTTGCGTAACATTTTTAGGGTCCGAAGTGATGTAAACATTACATTTTTTAAAGGAAATTGAGCTCAAGAGGTGAATAGGTGTCATAATATATGTAAATGACTACGTTACATCTGGACCGTTCATGAAATGTGCAAAAACATTTCAAAACAAAAACACTTTTTCAACACTTCCTTCTTTCCCTCCTTCTTCCGTTCTTCCTTCCTCACTCCCTCACTTCCTCCCTTCCTAACTTCCTTCCTCGCTTCCTTCCTTACTTCCTCCACTCCTTCACTTCTTCTTTTTTTTCTTCTTTTTCATCTTTTTCTTCTTTTTTCTTCTTTTTCTTTCTTTCTAAAAACACGTCTATGTTACTATTTCCCCGATTTGAACTTTTACCCAAAAACGACATTAAATATGGTATACACATCAGTTAGACGCCTAAACCCCAATTATCTCCGGTCGAGGGAGTAAACATTTCCTCTAATGTGATGTTAAAAAAGAAAAAAAAAAGTGGAACGAGAGAAGCCTCCCAGGCCTCTTGTAAAATTTTGACAGATCTTGTCTATTGGATTTTGTTATTCTATTTACTTCCGAAATTTTGTACTGTAACAGTGTCAAAATTGTATTTAAAATATATGTTTTTGACGATTTTTGAAATTTGTCATAAAGTTTGTTATCAGGTAGTTATTAAAAGTTTCACCGGATCAATTTCTGAGATACGAGGTGAATTGTTACAGAATTCGAATTTAAATAAATAATAAGGTGTATACCCTATTATGTACTACTTATTACATCCATACGCCATACATAATACATTCATAAATACATGTGTATGTATTTATGTATATATATATCTGACTGAATGAATAAACAAATATACAATATATTCACGAACAAAATACAAAAACATCCACTAAATGATAAAAATTGTAGAATTGCCTCAGTAGGGACACAAAAAAAAGTACAAAATGTTAAAAATTTCAGTGTACCTTTCAGCCATTTGAGCTCTCTTTTCGAGCTCCGACTGTCTCTGAACGGCCTCCTTGTTCTTGTCCTGGGAAGGAGAGAAGTTGGGAACCAGTAAGAAAGAGAACCAGAGAGGGAGGGAGAGACAGGAAGAGGGAAGGAGGGGAGGGAGGAGAGGAGGGAGGAAGCGGGAAGAAGAGAGAGAGGGAGAAAGAGAGAGAGAAGGGGGGGGGGGAGCACAATAACTTAAATACATCTAGAAGTTGCAGTCAAATTGCTGGACGAAAATAAAGGGATCGAAAAAAACAAATAAAAAGTAGAAAACACATGAAACAAATGTTTAAGACTCAAAAAAGAAAAAGAGGGAGTCTCTTTCTCTCTCTCTTTCTCTCCGTCTCCCTCTCCCAATCCCCCTCTCCCTCTCCATCTCCCCCTCTCCCTCCCTCCCTCTCTCCCTCCCTCTCTCCTCTCCCCCCTCCTAGTCCCTCCCTTTTCCTCTCCCCTCTCTTCTCTCCTCCCTCTTCCTCTCCTCTTAGCATGACTTCGACAATTTTGTCGAGATCCTCCTGATCACCACCGAGGAGAGGGAGAGTGAGAAGGGAGAAAGAGAGGATTTATAAGCTCTATCTGCACGCATCACCACCTGGAGGGGAGGGAGGGAGAGGGAGAGAAAGAGGGAGAAATAGAGGTTTTGCCAGCTCTATCTATCTATCTATCTATCATGTGTCCCTCCCCCCCTTTCCCTCCTCACCTCGACGAGATTCTCCAACTCATTTTCTTTATGAGTCAACATCTGTTGCATATCTTCTACTTCTTTTCGGAGCTTCTCCTCCTTCTCCGCCAAAGCCGTGAGAAGGTCGTCCACCTCATCGACCAATTGTCTCTCTTTCCTGGAAATTGCCTCCTCAATGACGCTTTCGTCTCTTTCCCGAGCTTCTTTTAACTCTTCCCGCAAGACTCGGACCTCTTTTTCTAGTTGCTCGACCTGGAGGGAGGTTTTCAAGAAGGAGGGATAAGAAAAGGGAACGGGAAGGAGAGAGGAAGGAGGAGGAGGAGGAGAATAGAAGAAGGAAGGAAGGTCAAGAAAGGAAAGACGAGATGGGAAAGGGAATGGAAAGGAGGGACAGGAAAGGGAATGTGAAGGAGAGAGGAGGAAGAGGAGGAGGATAGAAGAAGAAGAAAGGAAGGTGAAGAAAGGAAAGAAGAGATCGGAAAGGGAATGAAAAGAAGAGATCGGAAAGGAAATGGAAAGAAGACGGGAAGAAATAGGAGGAGGATAGAAAGAGAAGAAAAGAAGGTGAAAAAAGGAAAGAAAGAAAAAAAAAAAAAACATTATTTAATTGGGACGTTTGTTCAAATTTACTGCCAAATGACTGATTATAAGGGAGGATTTTCTTTGTAAAAATTCTGGGATTCTCTTTCTATTACCATTCCTTCCCTCCCTCCCTCCCTCCCTCCCCAAAAATCATACCTGGCAAGTCAACATAGTTTTGTCCTGTTCCTCGGCAACTTCCAAACGCTCTGCCAGCTGGACGAGCGCCAGCTGTAATTCCTGAACCCTGCATTTTTTAGAGGGTTTTAAAAAAAAAAGATTATTTATTTTATTTTCAGAGGTCTTCAGAAAAAAAACAAATTGGAAGTTCTACGGATTTTTTTTGGAATGTTGGAATTTTAATATTTACCAACTCTATGACAAAAAAGAGTTTTTTTGATAAAAGACTAATAACATCTTTAACAATAATAATAACAAGCAATAATGTACATATATGTGTATACATACATATGGATAAACATGAGGGGGCAAAAAACTGACCTTACAACAGCAGCATCCTGTCCCTCTAGCGCCGCCACAAGTTGTTCCTTCAGCCAACGGACCTGAAGAAAAACAAAAAAGAAAAAAAGTCAGTTTCTGAAACAAAAAAACTCAGAAGGCAAAAAAGTCAAACATTCAAAAAGAACACGTTTCTCTACGACTTTTCCTTTCACTTTTTCAATTGGACTTTTGTGATTTGTCTTTTCTTGTACTACTTTATAGTGGCCAATGATGATTAAAGCAAAAAAATAACATTGTAAAATGTGAACCTGCACGTGCATAAGTGTCAATTTGAGCTTAATGGTCACAAAAATCTCGAGACAGCTTTTTACCAAAAAAACATCAAATTTTTAGATAATTTTAAGACTTGGTAAAAAAAACTCATATTCAACCTCGACATCTACCTTCGTTTCCCTTTTCTTCCTTGCTTTTTTCTTATTTTCCATAAGACTTGGTAAAAAAAACTCAAATTCAACCTCGACATCTACCTTCGTTTCCCTTTTCTTCCTTGCTTTTTTCTTATTTTCCATAATTTTTTCTCCCTTTCCGCCTACAAAACGGCAACCTAAGTAAGCACACACAAAACAAAAGTTACCGAAAAATAAGTTACCAGGAAAAAACACCTACAAAAAAAGACTATATATATATATGTATATATTGATATATATATACACATGTATATACATGTATATATATATGTATGAATATATGTTTATATGTATATATGTGTGTGTGTGTATATATATACATGTGTGTATTTATATATACATAATAAAAAAGACATACTTGCCCATGAACATCCTCTGTTGTGTCATCTCCTTCTGTCTCAAATCCAGAAGAAGACGGACTTCCGTCCTCTTCCACCTTAACATCTCCTAATGCATCCAAATCATCAACTGCCGTAACTGAAGCTCCTTCGTCTTCTTCCATAAGGACACCCATATCTAAAGGCAAAAGAGGAGACCCCTTCATACTAAGACTCCCCTGTTGCGCAAGAGAAGAGCCTCTTCCATTCGGAGGGAGGAAATGGAGAGAGGATTTCATCGAAAGTTTTGTATTGGGAGATGGAGATTTCCCTAAAACTTCACTAGCCGCTGTAACTATCTCTTCGGCTTTCAGGCTCCTATTTCTTAGAAGAGAGGAAGAACCATTCCCGTTCATATTCGAAGAATTTCCGTCCTCTCCCTCCCCGATCTCATTCAACAATCCTGGAGAAGCGCTCCTATGCCGTAAAAGACCGTTGCAACGAGACATTGCTTGCGGAGAATCGTAAGAACCTCCATTACCTCCCCCAGGAAAACCTCCACCAGAAAAACCTCCCCCAGGAGAACCTCCTCCAATAAGAGCTCCTGCTTGAGAAAGCATCCATTTTGGAGCACTCGAGTGCCTTAGAAGAGAGGGAGGACGAGATCCATACATAGAAACTCCAGAGGGAGAGGATCGAGAGACTATACTACTAGAGGAGGGAAGCTCGGCTAAAGCCGCAGCAGCTACAGCCGCCAAATTTTCTCCTTTCATACTTTGATGTTGAATTAAAGACTGTCTATGAGACTCTAACGCTTTAGTTACTTCGGGTCTTCTCGCTCCCTCCGGTTCTGGTCCGATTATTGTTGGAGAGAGAGAGAGTGGGGGAGAGGAAAAGGCTTCCTTGGAATTCTCTCCACCGGGCGTATTCTCACTAAAAGGTCGGTCCGGAGATGGGTTTTCTAAATTGTTGTCCACTTTCGAGGAATTTAGTTCTGCTAAAGCTGCTTTTGCTTCTGCTGCGAGTCTCGTCGCATTCACACTTTGATAACGAGCGAGAGATTCGTTCCTCTCTCTCAACATTTGTAGTACAGATGGTCTGTGTTTCATTCTCAATTCCTGGAAACTCCCCAGTTCCCTTACGTTTTTGTAAGTCACGAGCTAGTTCCTTTGGTTTGGTTTGGTTTAGGTTGGTTTATTTGAATTGGTTTTTTTTTTTTTTTTTTGGCTTGGTTTGGTTTGATCTGGTTTGGGTTGGGTTAGGTTGGTTTTGCTTTTCCAATGTTTGGCCAAGCATCCCATTTTTGTTTTTTCTTTTCTTCTTTTTTTGTTTATATAACTACTGTATTCAAATGGGTTTCCATTTCAAGGTTTGTTGATGTTCTGGAATATACTTGAACTGCCTATCCGAAATTCATGCTGATAACTGATTTTGAGTAAACAAATTATCATAAAAGCTGCCGATATATAAATTGGAATTTACTAATTTATGCCAGTCACATTAGAGTGATCAAATTATGGACACAAGACAAAAATGTTATAGTTTATTCATGGCAAAGTTTGACTCAGGCAATAGTTTTCTTTAAGAATGTTTAATTTTAGGTGAGTATGTTGAGCCAGGACTTCGTCTACATGATCAATATTTGTAAAATTAATTCATGCATTCTTTATTCATATATTTTACATCCATATTCATAAAGATATTTAAGTCGATCTTTCATTTGAGTGATCACTTCATGCCAATACTTGATGTGAGAGATCTAATCATTGGTCAACTCTCCACTATTCTTCATACAACTCCCTTCCACCTCATTCGTCCAAAGGATTTGAAAACCTACTTCCAGAACAGTTTCGTCCACATCCACGTATCCCACACAAGCACTAAAAACCAACCGACTACTATCAAAAGTGGCTCCAGCCATGGATTGCAAAAGCGACATTGCATCTCCCGGATCGAACGTCCCCATAAGAGTCGCAGCTATTCACACCCATAAAAACAAAACATCACAAATCAAAACAAAACAAAACAAAAGAAAGCAAAAGAAAAAGAACAGAAAAAGAACAGAAAGAACAAACAAAGAAAATTGAAAAATAGGGATCTCCAGGTACTCAAAAACATCGAAAGAGGCAATCAAATGTTCATATTCTCAAGAGGAGGAAAAGACTTTTGAGTAATTGGCACAATCCATTCGATATGGTCGTCCAGTTTGCGATAGAAAGAATACAGAAATCTTAGAACCAGACCGATATTGTGAGGCTAAAGGCAATCGAATGCCAATGAAGGAAAATAGGTAAGAAACAATTCACATAGAACCAATGACTTTACAAGAAATGCAGTTTTAATCATTGCATTGTAAAATGCAGGGCACATAAAATAAAAATCTCTTACCATGCATCTCAAAGATAGCGAGGCCAGTCCGAAAAAGCATACTCCTATTTCCTTCATACAAAAGGACATCCCACACCCTCAAAACTGGCTTCCCCCACGGAACCAGACTCCTTTCCAGTCAGTTCCCTTGTTTAAAGTTTTCAAACACTAACTTTTAATATAGAAAGGGAGAAAGGGAAGGAAAGAGTCACAAAAGAGATAATAGCTTTCCTGATGGAACCAAACTTTGACCAGTTACTTTCTTAGGGTTTCCAGAGAGACACGGGCATTGCAAGGAGTGAGGTACAGAGAGAAGAAGAGGAGAGAAGAGAGGGGAAGAGAGAACCACGGATAGTCAAAAGCGATAAGAAAGAGAAATAGAAAAAAGAAAAGAGGAATGGAAAGATGAGGAGTCAATGAAGAAGGAATGAGAAAGGGGAAGGGACAGAGAAAAGGAGGGAGAGTAGAGTCTGTTTCACAGCCATCTCATATTAACAACATACATTATTTGTATATCCAAGTTTTTTGGAAAAAGCAGAAACAATAAAGTTGATGTTACAAAAAACCAAAAGTGTGGTAAATTTTGGTCATAATGGTTATCCGCCAAGAAATAGTGTGGAACTAAAATGTGGCTTTTGCTGACAAGTTTGTAATCCTATTCAACTCATATTTTATATCAAACAGACCCAACTAAATCTCCAAAACGAGCCACAAATTAGCTTAGTTCACAAATAGTCCACACTAATAGTGCGAGTGGTGAAGAGAGGAGAGATCTATGAAGATGTGAGATAAGGGAGTTAATCCCAAAACATGATAGTCAATAGCCCTTCTTATTTCTTTCTTTATGATAAAGTAAACGATGGTGACGAGATAAATTGATGATGGAGATGAGAGTTTTTCATTCTACTTTGAAGAGAAGTATAGGAATGAAACGTACCAGATTCCCAAGGGAGAACATTGACAAAAACGGAAAGAAACCAGGACCCACTGACCCATGTGACCTGTACCCCCAACATATCCAAATGGGCCACTGACCCCCCCAAAGAGAGAGCGGGAGAGAAAGAGAGGGAGAAAGAGAGCGGTCGAGAAAGGGCAAGCAGGAGAGAGAGGGGGAGGAAGAGAAGAGCGGAGTGGTGAGAGAGGGGAGAGAGAGAGAGAGAGAGAGAGAGAGAGAGAGAGAGAGAGAGAGAGAGAGAGAGAGTAAACAGCAATAAGATTCTTTATATGTTTTAATACTTCTTTTTTTTCGAATTTGTGACTTTTGTCAAAGAAATGAGTGGCCCATCTTAGTGTTAACTTGTTGATCAGATTTATTGATCTTTTCGTAGACCACAAGTTCCTCAAAAGTTTAGGAAAAGGGGAAAAGAAAAAAAAGGGCGATATACACATCCTAATTTTCATTTTATGGGTTTCCACCCTGAGAGGATGAGCAAGAGAAAAACAAAAAATGAGAGAAAGAGAGATGGAGGAGAGAGAGAGAAAGAGAGAGAGAGAGAGAGAGAGAGAGAGAGAGAGAGAGAGAGAGAGAGAGAGAGAGAGAGAGAGAGGGGGCGGGGAGGGGGAGGGGGGTGTCACGGCTACATACCTAGCCTAGGAAAGTTTTTCTTTACAAGCTCTTCAAAACAAAGCTGGTCTACCTGAATAGACACAGAAAAAATTCAAATAAGATGTGGACTTTTTTCAGAGTCGTAAAATCATAAAAATCATAAATTTATATCATATTTAGAAATACATTTAGGGAGCAACTATCCCTACGGAGTCGAATTCGCTACATCAACGGAAATGTTTAGAACATAGAAATTCTTGACATACGACAAACACCATTGTTCTGTGCTTCTGTACTTTTGAGAAATTCTTGACATACGACAAACACCTTAGTTCTGTGCTTCTGTACTTTTGTACTTTTGGTACAGAAGTACACAATTATTACCGGTTAAAAAACGATTTGACAACTGTGAAACGTGTAGAGAACTGTTTTGCCAGCTGTTAAAAAAAAATACAATTACAGGACAACGTTTTTTGCGTCCGCAAATTCAATATACTAGTCTTGAATATCGGTAGCCTTTTTACCGATAATTCAGATGTACCATTTTTGACCTAGCGATAATCGGTACATCAGTAAGGAAATTATCGCGATAGGTAACAGATATATCGGGCGATAAGCCGATAAAAAATTATCGCGATAACTGTACGGTGCAAACCGTACACCTGTACTGTTTTTTTCACGGACCGGATTGTGAAAACCAGCTCCCTCACTCCTCCCCCCCTCCTCCCCCCACATATATCGGTGATAATTTTTTGTTGGTCCCGTCCTGATATATCGGCCCCCTCACCGATGCCGATAATGATACTGGCTATCGGATTTATCGCGATAGGAAATTTACCAATACACACACTACTATTCACTTATTTATTTATCTATTTATGTCGTTTATTCATTTATTAATTGATTAATCATTTATTTTACGTTTTTTATCGCCCCCGAAAATACTTTTGCAGAGAACCCCATAACCAGCATTTATTTTTCGGTCACATGTAAACCTTATGGTGGATTGTCTTTAAACCTGTACGATTGTGTACTTCTGTACGAAACGTACAGAAGTAAATCGTGAAACCTCTAGTAGTAGCATCAATAGCATACATTCCGTACCGGTTTTTTTAACGCCCTCTAAGCACAAATTAGTGCTAATAACACACTTTGTTTTTTTCTTAACGCTACTCCTTTAAACGGTTCGAAACCAGCCACTTCATTAAAAACTGAACTATAATTAATAATACTGATATAAACCCCGGTCTTTGAATAGAAAATGCTTACTAAATAATAGAGAATTCCTACTCCCTACTATAATAGCAGTTCACTGTGTATAGAAACCAACCACGTCATTTGTAACTGAACTAGAATTAATAACACTTTTATAAACTCCCCATCAATAATTTCTTTGCTATAATAGTAATTCACAGTGTACAGTACTGCGTCGATGTTCATTTCTAAGTTTTAAACATTTCCGTGGATCCCGCAGATTTGAAACCGTAAAATTAGTTGCCCCCTAAATTTACTTATTTCTTTATTTGAATTGTGCAAGATAAAACAAAAGACAAAAAGGTAAGCATGTGATTCTTCGAGCGACAAGCCTTACAGTAGGAAATAAAAACTTTAGATACACAGGAAGAAAAAGAGAAAGGAAAAAAACTCAGAAGGACATCGCAAATTGAATATAGACCTACATTGAGAAATTGCAAATAGAAATTGTGAAGAATTGATTCTAACCTGAGCTTCAATCATTTGGTCCGAATAATATCCTTCCAAATAATCTTCCATAAGTCCAGAAAGAGTCCTACAATGTTTTAAATTGGCCCCTGGATGAGTTAGATTCTTAAAACCTCAAGAAACTCAAAAAGTCTTTAAGGCCACTCCCTCTCCCTCTCCCTCTCCCTCTCCCTCTCCATCTCCCTCACCCTCTCCCTCTCCTTCTCCTTCTCCCTCTCCCTCTCCCACTCTACCCTCTCCCTCTCCCTCTCCCTCTCCCTCTCCCTCTCAACCTCAAGAAACTCAAAAAGTCTTTAAGGCCACGCCCTCTCCCTCTCCCACTCCCTCTCCCTCTCCATCTCCCTCACCCTCTCCCTCTCCTTCTCCTTCTCCCTCTCCCTTGAGGGAGGGAGAAATGGAGCAAAGGAGGAGTCTTATGTGAAGTACACCGTGTATCGTTATTAACGTTTATGTTTTTTCCCCACTTAAAACAACTTTTCTCCATGCACACCTGTCCAATTTCCGTTTGGAGACTGTAAATCAGAAGTAAGAATCCCACTTTTCCATCGGATTAATCCATCGGAAGCAACCATCGGATTAATAACCCGAAAGAAAATAAATTTAAATGGCAAAAAAAACATTAATGCTAATAACGATACACGGTGTAGATCGGCTTTGAAAGACACTGGAACCCACCCTCTCTTCTCTTCGCTTTAAGGGAGAGAAAGAGTCGTCGGGGGAGAACAAGAGAGGGGAAGAGGGGAAAGATGGTTGAGTTTCAGAGGAATCCACAAATTCTTGAAATCAAAGCCACCAATATTAAGCATTCCCAGTGAAAAAAAAAATGTCAAAGCAATTTCTATGTATCAAAACGAAGCAGGTTGTGACTTTCGACACAAATAAATTGCCTTCGATCGAGTTTAAAAAAATACTCACCAAAAAGCATTTTCCTCTGGCATTAGAAGAAGTAAAATTCCCGCGAGAAAATTCATACCCTGTGCAAAAATGATTTGTCATGCCTAGTCAGAAAGATTTCCTTCATTAAAAAAATTGACTGAAGACCTTCAGCACTTTCCAATGGCAAAACATGCCAACGATTTTGATTTCCAAAGCTATTAATGTTTTGCCAAAACTATTGGCTATCAAAACTATCCGTTGTTGAAACCGAAGAAAGGAAAAAATATATACCACGTTTGTGTTTTACCTGACAATAACCAACCTCCGTATTTTTCCTTGAATAAGCAATTAATACTCTCCGAAGAGCACCTCGACCATTTGCGTCCAGAGCCGGGTGTCCGGGAAAAGTCCGTTGAAGATCCTATTTCAAGAAAGGAAAACAAAAAAAAAAAGCTATTACTCCTGTGACAAGGGGGTACACTTTCAACAGAAAATCAACAACTGATAGAATAAATCGTTATCCAATCATAGACGAAAGATGCATACTGATTTTTCTACTTCTCTACTTCTAGTGTTGTATACCGGTGGCCCTCGACCGATAACCGATATATGGATTTTTCAGGTCTGCCTATAACCAACAAATCGCCACATACATATGTCATCATACAATCAACGATTACTGCGATACATGATCGCGACCAAAAAACCGATAAAATTTTAGGTCATGCTTTGATGTGATTTTTGTTCAATCCACGGAGAAGTTGTCGTGCCGTTCTGGAGGTTATGATTCTGCCAAGTGGCGGATAGATCTCTGACACGGCTGAGTTTTGTCAGAGGCCCACACTTGTAAGATATTTTTTCCAACATGGCAGATGGTTACGCGTAGCAAACATTTTATCTTATCTTATCGTATACCTTATCTTAACTTATCTTATATGTTATCTTATCTTATCTTAAATCTTATCTTATCTTAAATCTTATCTTGCAATTTGTGCACATGCAACGACATAATGCAAGGATATGTTATTTTGCACATACTCTTAGTACCAACAATAAAGTACAGTACATTGTACTTAAAGAACACTATTAAAAAAAATTAACATTTGACAGTTAGGGACCGATGATATTGACTATCTAGGCCGATCAATATTTGGTACTGGTTATTAGACACATCGGTTTTGTCAGACCACCGATATACAACATACCTACTTTCCATCATTTTGCAAAAACTCCAAGTAAAATAATTCTTTGGATACTGAAACATTAAAATGGTTGGGGTTCCTTTTTTGGGTGCTCGTCTATTTTGTCCGAACCTTCCGTCTTCACTTTTAGAAAATTAAGTGAGTAAACTTAACACTTTCTTTAACAGATTGTTTTGGAAATACACAGTCACCTTGTCAATTTGGATAACCCAAGACTCTGCCGTATCTTTTGCTCGAATTTTTGCATAAATATCATCAAAAGATTGTCCTCCTGGACTCCCATCATCTAATTCGTCATCCAAAAGTTGATCATAAAGTCCCTCTTTCCTCTTTGATTTTGTTCCCACAAAAACTTGCCATAACTGCATGCAACAAAATGACAACCAAAGTAGGGTGGAGAGGGAGAGGGAGAGGAGAGGGGAGAAAGAGGGAGAGGGAAGAATTATACATTTATAAGTATACATAAGCATATTTACAAGAATACCATCGGCCATCGAAGAATTCCATCAGCCTTCTTCTGGAGCGAGGCCCTATGGAACTTCGCTAATTTTACCAGGTATAGCAGTTCATTATTTTTCATAGCATATCTCAGTTCTTTATCTTTGTAAAGTATAGGAGTAATTTATTTTTCGAAAAGTATACCCGAACTTAAAACGTTGTCTCAAAATACTTATCAGCAGTCAGCTTTGACTTGCATGTCTCAACTCTATCAAATGCTTCGACCGAAAATCTCAACAACAAAACATGGAACAGTTTCAACAATTGTCCAATAAAATCCCTAGTATGCTGCCAAAAAAACCTGCAAAATGTAATTCTGCAAAACTAAAGCTTTTTAACTTCATGAGTTTGTAAACACAAACATAGGAAACCTTATACAAAAAAAACCTTATACCAAAAAAACCTTATACCAAAAAGGGTAAGGAAGGCTCACCTCACCACGAAGGGCCATCGGTACCCCTAACATAACCAAATTATAAAGTTCGCGTAATCGATCCGCTAATTTTGGTTCAAGAAAACTATCTTCCTTGTCAGTTCCACTTTCACTTTCCACATGATTATTTTTCATGTCCTCCCATGCAAATTTTGAGTCGTCAAAAACTTCTGCAAGGACAGCTGTTCCTCCTCCCTCTCCTTCAGGCATTCCTGACAGGGCTCTCCTTAAAGTCAAAATTCTTCCTTCCTCAAACCCCCCATTACTTCCAGTTGGTATACCTGAAATTGATCGCCGTAATCCATTGAGGGTTACTTTTCTGTCAAGTACTACTGTCACATCACTTTCTACCTTCTCCACTCTCTCTATGAAAGATTCTTCCTTGGTTTTTTCAACATGTTCATTCTCTTTACTTAAAGATAAAATTAAAGTCTGTGATACAGGTTCGTTGGTGAGTGATTGTTTGTTGTTTTCTTCACTCTTGGTACCAGTGGGAGGCAAAACCGAGGAGTTTCCAGAAACAGTCCCATCCTCACATAAAACAGATTGTTCTGTGTGAGTAGAGTCTCCTGACTTATCCTTCCCATCAACGGCAATATCTCCTTCTCGCTCATCTCCTTTCTTTCGTAACTCAACCTGAAACTCACTTTCTCCTCTGTTTGAAATCGAACTGGCACGTAAAAGTTTGGTTCTCAAATCCTCTCCTATCCTTGAAGTGCTCGTGGAAAGACCAGATTGAGTTCGCCTCAGTCTCGCTAACCCTAAATTTCCGGGCCCATCGTCGGTAACAGGTATGGATTGAGTTCGAGTAAGCCTCCCATTTTCGGAAGGTTTTTCTTGCAGTTTTGCTTTCTCTCCTCGAGTACTCATCGCCTTTTCAACGGGCCATAGAGAGGGTCGTAATGTCGCCCAAAGTTGAGAGGAAGAGCCTATGGAGCCCGAGGATCTTTGCAAGGCACCAGGAGTAGACGCTTCGTCAGTAGATACGGTTTCCATGAGAGACGTTTTCGTTTGGGTTCCTTCATCTTCTGGTTCATTCTTATCCAAATCTTGAGCAGCTTGCAGAAAATCTTCCCACTTAGAGGATCGCTCTTGTTCCTCAATCTATTGGTGCATGGAAAAGCGAAGGAAAAAAAAAAAAAAACGTATTCAGCAGGGTTTATGCTTTTTGAGATGATTTACAGACTGAAGCGGGTCCTATGTCAACAGTTTATTTATCAAAATTTTATGGAGTTCATCTCTCTCTTCCTCTCCCTCTTCCGCTCCCTCTGCCTCTCCCTCTCCCTCTCCCTCTCCCTCTCCCCCTACCTCTCCTCTCTCTCTCTCCAGTCTCTCTTTCTGTCTCCTGTACAAAATGGAGGTAGGAAGCTCACATCAGGCATTCACCTGGTAGATGATAGAATAAGTCTTTTTGTATTCTTCTACATATTGTGGACGAATGGTAAATCCGTACATATCCCTGAGTGACAAATGAAAAGGCAATTGTCATCAGCCATACATCGTCTGTACAGAAAAGAAAAAAAAAATGCAACTTTCTCTCACGGTTGAAGTGTTCGCGCTAAAATAAGTGCTACAGTTACATCTTGTGAATAACTTATAAAAAATAACAAGCAACATGTAACTGGTATTGGCACACATTAACAATGTTCAACAAATTAACCACTGTTACAATTATTTAGCAAAATTTACAACATATGGAAAGAAGATATACTTTCTGCGTCTCAATTTCCTTTTTTTTTCTTTTCTCCTTTTTCCTTTCCCTTTTTTTCCTTCCTTTCTTAAAGGGCATGACAGACTACATTCAGCTGGAGCACACAACTAAATCTTACACTAAATTATATTCAATTTTAAATGAATAAGTACACTTTGAGTCAAAAAAAAAGTGACTATTTTATGTAAAATGTCGACAGCTTCCATAAAATTACATTTGAATCCTTACTACATGCTACATTCTGATGCATACCACATAAAACATAATAGGAAACTTAAACCAAAAAAAACACAACAGAAAATATTTAAGAAAATTGAGAGAGGGAAAAAAAGGAAAGAACAGGGAAAAGGAAAAGTAGAATGAACGAATAGTAGCTCTCAATTCTGATTACATACTTTGTGGTACATACTCAAAATCGAATTATGGAATAACAACTTTCTTCAATATTCCAAGCATTATTAACATTCCAATATCAACCCCTCCCCCTCCCCACCCTCCCTCTCCCTCTCCCTTTCCTATCGAGTTTTGTAAAGTGACAAAAAATCACAAACTTAAAAAAAAATGACGAGTCAATGTGACAGAAAAAGGTCAATGCAAGCGAATAGGACAAATAAGGTCCATAAAAATAAGGATAAGGTAAAGGTTCATGGAATAAGTAGCAAGAAAAATGATGAAAATGATGGAAAATTTATGGAAAACAGATGAGAAAATGATGGAAAAATGATGGGAAAATGATGAAAAAAATGATAAAAAATGGTTTTTGGAGAGAAAATTTCAAGAGAAGAAAAAAAAAAAATCGGACTGTTTGCATATTGCAAGACTGAGTCAAAAAATCAAAAACAAGCTTGTAGAGAGAACCAAAGCCTTGAAAACAAAATAGAATACCAAACAAAATATTAAAACAGTAGGAAAGAAGGACTATGGCAAAGACACAAACATAAAAAAAGGCAACGAGTTAAAAAGTAAAAGTAAAAAGGAAAATAAAAAAAAAAAAAAAAAAAACAACACACAAAAATAACAAAAAAAAAACGTTAAAAATAAAATAAAATGAAATGAGAAAAGTCATAAAAAAAAATTCACAAAAAAAACGATAAAAAATGAATAAACTAAGAAAATTCATAAAAAAAAAGGGAAAAGTCAAAAGTGAATCCTAACTCAAAAAAAACATGTTTCAAAGTCCAAAAAAAGAAAAGCAAAGGTCAGCAGGAAAAGCATTGTCCATTGCAGAAACAGATAGAAAAAAAGACATACTAACAACATACAAATTTGTTGACGGAAAAAAAGGGTCAATGTCAATATAAAAACAAAACTCGGAAATAAAAACCTGACCAGAAAAGAAATATCTTTTCCAAAACTGTACTATAAAAACTATACATGACATATTTCGCTGGAAAAGTTAAGAAACGGACTACAACAGTATCTTGAAACAAGTGCAAACAAAGCAAGTAAGGGGTACAATTAAGAAGAAATAATTCAGAAATCTAAGCTTTTGTCTCTTACTGAAACAATGTAATAAGCGAATCTAACACAGCTTATCAAAAAAACAAAAAAAAAACAAAAAAAAAACAAAACGACAACAAAATGGGAAGGAAATAGACTGAATGCCTAACCTAACTGCCTCTTTTGGCCTTTCTTTCTCTTTTGCAGGCTTCGGCCATCCCTGAGAGCTTTTCCTTCCATTCCGGCCACTTTTCATCTTCCTTCAATAGCAAAAAAAAAAAAAACCTTCACAACCCTAAGGCGAACAAAAAATAATGTGGTAAAAGAGAGTCTCAAGACTCTGTTAAGCTGTCTTCCGAAAGCATGACGTCATGAAAGTTACGACAAATGAGGAGGAGACGAGCCATGGCTTCGCCAGTTGAAGAAGGAAAGCTCTGGTTGGCAGCTGCTGACTCTGCAGGAAGAGGAAAAGGGAGCCATGGGCAATTGCGAGGAAGAAGAGTTTTCGTACATGTGAAATTGTTCAAGGTTCAACGGAGGTACTGTACGGAATACAAAGTACAAGTCAGTGGATGTTATTTGTTGACAGACTTGCCGAAAGAAATTGGTACGGCGAGGAATGCAATACGAGCAGCTTCAGTACGGATACCCGGCAACTAAGGAAAGTACAACACGGTACGGTATAAACGTTTCACCGACCATGGTAAAAGTGCCAGGCGCGTTGGCACTTGCTCATTTAGTTATTTCGTACAGTACACCGTGAATCGCTATTAGCGTACATGACGCTAATTGGGGTACCCCTTTTTTTGGGGCAAATTCTCAAATAGAATAAAGTACGCTAAATGTTTTTGCACGTTATTTGAGGTACCCCGCTCAATGCGGTTCATAACTGTAATTTAGTTCCCTTTTAAATAGTGTGGTGTACGGAATGCCAGATCTGTACTATTTCGTACATTTTTAAATTTAAAAGTACAGAAAATATAATAATATATAATTGCGTAAATATTTTCCGGCATACGCAGATGTCAAAAAAACGCGACGGCGTACGATTTGAACAGTTTCGTACATATACATGTTTTAGTGTGGACATATTATGTGCTGAAAATTTTTACAAAGCAGTTTACAAATTAGAGTACATGATAAATTAGTATCATGGTGTACCCGAAAAAACACAATTTACCGTAAAGTACGCTAATTGTTTCATTACGCTATCTATTTCATTACGCTAATAGCGATTCACGGTGTAGTTCCGTGTCCATGGACTGCGTGGATACGGGACGCGCTATTTTTTGAAGTCGCTACAGTGATCGGACAAGGACCGTCGCCACATAGAGAAGGGAAAAGCTATATGTGACGCTTCACAGTTCACAGTTAGAGGGATGGTTTTATTTTTTCCCTTGAAATCCGGAAGCTTTCACAACGTTTTGTAACATGCCCGAGTTTTTTGGAACACACCGTAGGTTAGAAAAAGGTACATATAAGTACAGGATCCAGGTTTAGACAGTACAGTGAAGTACCGTACTTTCAATACAGTTCGTTTTTTTTGTTTTTACTTTTTAGGATGACCCTGTCACAAATGACAAACCATAGAATACGGACAGGCTGTCACATCGTGGCAAGATTCGCTGATGTTCTATGAATTACAAGGTCACACCTTTTCTGTCATTTATTTTCAGTTGCCGGACGATTGATTAAACCGTAAATAGAGTGTATGCGTTTTATTTAAAACAGAAAATAACCTGCCATGGAATCCCAGGGGGAAACGCTGACGTGGATGCATCCACTACCACAAATCATCTCTGCGCTGAAAGTCGTGCCAACAAACCCTAAAAATCATCAGGTAAAAATAGAGGAGTTTGTCGGACGTGACATGTGAATAAAACAAAAGGAGACTTTTGAACAAGCAGGTTCGATGTAGTCTATTCGTACCGTACGGCAGCGTGTGCATGCCGGGACATTATCCAAAGAAAATCTGTCCTGGAGAAATAAATGTATGTCGATGGATCGGAATCTTCTGTTACCGCAATGGATTCTTCCGTACAGTACACCGCGAATCGTAATTAGAGTAATGAAAAAATTAGAGTAAAAAACCAAAAAAACAATTAGAGTAATGAACTCTAATTTAAGTGATAGAACTTTTTCACAGAGGAAGTTTACTCTAATTTATTTAAGTACTCTATATTGGGTTATGTCGGCAATAATTATCCGCGCTGAGATTATGAACACTAAATTACGTAGACGTACAAAATCTGTCAGTCCGTATAGTTTTGACGTCATTATGACGTTAGTATTATTTGTCGCGCTGAATGTCAATTAATGTTCACACTGACGACGATGCTGTCGACGGACGAGAGTTATGCCAACGACTTTTTTTTCGATATGATTGATTTTTCGTTTAGTGCGATTTCACATGCGAGCGCGATTCTATTAAATCATTATTTGTACCTTTTTACTTCAAAAAGTACAATTTTGCACGGTCGAGCGTCGCCCATACTCCACACTATTTAAAACGAACCTATATTACAATTTTGTTACGCTAATTAAACTTACCTAAATTAGAATAATGAAAAAATTAGAATCATTTACTCTATTTGATGTAATAGAGTCGAAATTTCGAGCGACCGAATTAGAGTAATTTACTCTAATTACGATTCGCGGTGGCTGTATTACTCAAAACAAATCCATAATTTCACAGAGCCGTAAAAGCATCCAAGATGTATTAAATGAACAGACACAAACGACAAACACTCAACCGTTGCAGCTCATCCAGAATTCCAGATCAGCTTTGTCTTTACGTGAAAAACTGGAAATCCAACAGATTTTTTGTCTTTTTCAGAACTTCCATGACGTGTCGTCTGCGTGTAACCAATGACAGCCTCCCGTTTTTAGGGTTTTTTTTTTGACAGCCTCCCGTTTTCAAATAACAACACAGAACAGCAGTTCGATACGACCAGACGTTATGTCTTCGTGTCACATTTCCATTCGTCATGCCTTACGCGTGTGAAATTTTAACCGACCTTTTGGCACTTCGGAGAGAGGCCAAGAATCTCTGCCAGCTACAGTACAGTACAGTACTGCATGGATTCCATAATACCGCCAAAAAATAAAATCTCGGAGATCCACTGATCCACTCTTTACGGATAACCGGAAGGATCTCAGATCGTCTCTTGTTTTTATCGATAGCGTCAACGGTCATGATGACTACGTGGCAGGTTTTGTCAACCGGCGCATCTTCGCTTTCTCTGGAGTATCTTCCCGACTTACAACCAATGGGAGGCGTCGAAAGATTACCCGCTTTTCCTTAAAATTTATCGATGGAACGACTAAAAGGTCTACGATTCTGTAGCTGTACGGATCCTTTGCAAAATGTACGGATACTATAAAAATGTACGGATCCTTTGAAAACAATAAGCGTCACTGGCGCCACTGTGAGTTTTGGCCACCAGGATTCTTTCGCGGCCGTTGCGGACTTTGAGGACCGTGCGATCCTCATAGCAGAACTGTGACCTGGACACCTGGCAGCACATTGTGCTTGTCTGCTCGATACATGACCGAGCGATCGGAAGCGATATGAGCCGTCCGATCGAAAACTTTGACGTGCGTGAGAAATCTGATGCCTAACGGACAAATCTCGTCCCGTTTCTCCGCAAAAACCGTACCAAATTTCTCTCCGCGTAAAGCGAAATTTGCGCAATTGCACAGCGTTGCGTCATGGCGATTTTGGTAACAAAAATCGGCCGATTTTGGATAGTGCCGCTTATTGTTTACATATCGATATCCGTTACAAAATGCCCTTATTACTTATAAGCACACGGTAAAAGTAGACTGTATTCCACACTAAATTTCCAAACACACTTTTAATCCCACACTGTAAATTTCAAAAAAAAAAAAAAAGGTGTACTCGCTAAATCTTGGCGCATTTTCACTCAAGGCTCAAATAGTCAAATGTTATACGAAACGGAATGTAATCCACACTAAATACGGTGTTCTTTTTTTTCTTTTGCATATCGTAAGAGAGGCAATGTACAAATTTTAAAGACACACACCCAAAAAAAAATCCTTTAAGAACAAAAAATTGCACACAACACAAAGAGAATTAATCCATCAAAAAACACAAAACGCAACAAATTCCAAAACAAAAATTGTTGCTGTTGAAAAATTGTGAACATTTTTTCTCAAAAACTATCAAATCCCAAAAAATTGGACGGGCTTTCCAACAACTATCCTCCACTTTTGGCTTCAAAAATTGAACAAAAAAAGGAAAAATCTTATTTTGTTGAACTCCCGAGCAAATTCTCTCGTAAAATTACATAAATTAAAATTTGCCGCTCTAAAATATTTGGTTTGCGACACCGGTTTGTTGCTACAAAAGTTTCCAGCAACTCTTTTTTTGTTTTAAAAATAAAGTTAGTCATTTTCTAGCTCTTCACATGTTTATTCCTCACAAAAATAACACTTTAAACATAACATGTAAGAGACGACCTCCGAGGAAAAAAAAAATAGACTATGGCAAGAATGAAGAGAGCGACTGCAGTAGAAAAAGAAGACATGACGTGACGACCACGAGTGCACAAAAGCAAATAATAGGAGAAAAGGATGTGCACCCAAGTTCGCCCTACAGTGTTCTCGTTTGATTAACGGCCACCATCTTGGACCCGACTGCATCAATTTGATTTTTTTCTTCCTTTATGACAAGATAATTCAAGCATATGTAACTAAAAACCCTAGAAAACCCAAAAAAAACCCTATAAAACCCTAAAATTTTGGGAAAACACAATAGCACAACTATCACTTTGCCTCATTGCTCCCGCGGACACCATCGCGACTATCGCTTAGGAGGGGGGATTTTCTGTTCGTCGGGAGGTTTCCCATATTATTCCTTTGCGTCAGATAGATATTGCACTGCTCGATGGTGCACGCTGTGTATTTGGTGACGTTGTTTTGGCGAACCCTACCTCGGATACTCATATACCTCGGATACAGTCGTCAAGCGGCTCGGCATGCTGGAGTGGCCGCCCGTGACGCGACTAGGAAGAAGGAGCGTGATTATACCCACCACGATTCTATGGATGGCTCTATTCCGATGGCCGTCGCGATATTTGGTTGTTTGGGTGTGGCTTTGGACGAGTTTCTCCGTGCTTGTGGTCTACGTTCGTTCGAGCGTCGAGGACCTAGGAGCCATCTTGCTTTGGTCCAACTTATCGTCAACGTTTATTTGTGGCTTTACAGCAAATGCAAACTTCTATCCTCCTTCGATCTTCTATTGCGGTTATGGATCGTCGGCGTGTTCCGAAACTCCCTCCCCCTGCTCCCATGGAATTTGGGGACTTGTGAGGTTGCTTTTCGTGGATTTTTGGATATGTTGGGGTTTAGTTGGGTCATTTTGGTTTTTGCACTCTGTCAAGTCTTTTCTTAGTTGTTTGTTGCTTCTTTGGAAGTCTTTGTTTTACTTGTCCTGTTTTTCGTGTGTTCGTTGCTTTTGCCTTGGTTATCCTTTTTGTTTGCTTCCCTCCACGTAGTTTTTCAGTTTTAGCATCGCTGCCTCTTTTTGTTCCCATGGACTCAAATGGTTTACCTTCGCGCTCTTTTGAATAAAGTTTTGGACTTCACCGAACTCCACACCACTCTAATTAGCGCCAATGTCCACATCCACTGTGGAGAGTTAGAAGTGTCACTCGAAAAAGAACACTTCACTCCATCAAAGTCTTAAAAAGTATAACCACTTTGCTGATGCTGTGAACCTAACAAGGCTTTGTATTGTTTCAGTTTTACAGTAGTAAAAGGTACTGATTATGCAAACTAAATTTGATTGACTTATGACATCCGTGATGTGTAACGCACGCAGGTTATCGTGAAAGATGCAATTGTGCGATGGAGAATGGTAGAGATTAGATATAAGTAAGGGACTACTACACCGCGCATCGTTATTAGTGTCAACGACACTAATTTGGGTTCTTAAAATTTTGATTTTTTTCCTCAAATAGGATACATGATTTTAATTTTTCCTTGATGTTAATTAAGGTACCGTACAAAATAGCGTAAAGGACGAATTACAATAACATCTAAATAGTGTGCTGTACGGTCGATGTCAGACCGTACATAAATGTACCTTTTCAAGTGAAAATTTTACAAAAAGTGAGTTAAATCAGACGCGCACGCATAGGATCGTGCGCTAAAAAAACGGGATTATTCTGACACGTAAATTAGTCTTACATGTAGGGATATTTAAATTTCACGACGGCGTACGATTTTTAATATTTTGTACGGATACATATAATAATGTATATAATCGTACGACAAATATTCCATTTTTGCTGTTCCCAAATTAGCATAAACGCCGAAATTAGAATACACCTATAAAAAAAAAAAAAAATCTTAATTAGCGTCAATGACGGTATATTTACTTCCACACTATTTAAACTTTGACACTAATAACGATGCGTGGTGTATTAGCTCCAAAAGAGATAACACAATTAAAAACAAAACTCACCGACAAAACAACTCTTCAACTCACAACATTGAAATCATGTAGTTAAAAGGTACGAAAACAGTTGAAAACGCTATATGTAGTTCCCCTGTATCATATGGATATTATACGATAAAACATGCGTACAGTACGGGAAAACCACATATAGTGTCTCCAATTATTTTTGCTGATTTAAATTGCTCGAAATTGCTATCACCAGAATCATCCTCGAAAACATAAACAAATACAAGAAATACAAACAAAGACAAAAATCATGCAAATAAACCAAAAAAAACCATGCATCAAACAACAACTACATACACAGTCCGAAAAAAATCACAAGACTAAACTAACAATTAACTTTGATATAATAAGACACTGTCCCTCTCCAGAAAAGAAATAGCAACCGCTTTATTCTCTCATTACGTCCGAGGACCCAAAAAAAATACAGAAAAAAAGAAATATGAAGATTGAGGTTCACCCTACCAAACCAAAAAAGACGGAAAAAAAAATATCTC
>JBBHKE010001685.1:71070-103960 GCA_037447655.1 Zygnema cylindricum
GTTTTGTTATTTCTAATATTTTTCTTTTCCCCTTTTTTTAATAATCAACATTATTAACCAGTTGTGAGAGAAGAGAAAGAGAGAGAGAAAGAGCGAGAGAGAGAGAGAGGGAGAAGATGGGCACAGAGAGTTGTAGAAGGGTGAGTACGGAAGATGTTGAGAGACACGGGTAGAAGAGGGAGAGAGAGAGAGAGCGAGAAAGAGAGAGAGAAAGAGAAGAGAGTGTTGACCAATTATTACAACTAATAATTTTTTTCCCCTTTTCTTTTTATAATCTTTATTGTTTTGAAGTCCTGAAACTAACCCACAATACCATCAGAATCGCATAAATAAAACATTCTGTTACTATTATGTCCACATGTTAACAATAATATGTGGAATTAAAAATGTTAAAAACTTTGTGTTGTTTTAACCATGTTCACAATATTATGTTGCATCAAACTTGTTAACAATTATAAGTTGTGTTAAACATGTTAACAATAATTTATTGTATTCTACATGTTACCATCGACAACCTTAAAATTGCGTCGAAAAAAAAAATAAAAAAAAATCTTAATTAATCTTTCAAACTCTACACTCATGCATGAAGATACATGAAATAATAAAAAATCTTAAACATTTGATAAATTCGCCGTGAAATTAACTTTCAAAACCCTGAAATTACGTATACGAACAATGAAATAAACGTTCAAAATTGAAAAAACCTAGAATTATATTTACAACCCAATAAAATTCTGTCTAAAATATAATAGATATAACTTCAAAACTATAAAACCATATAAAACCATATAACTTCAAAACACCCAAAACCCCTAAATCGTTTTAACCCTTAGAGAAAAAACATTTTGACAACATTGAAAACCTTTTATGAAAAAAAAAGAATGAAAAACTTACTTTTCTTGCAACTATTTTTATAAATAGATATAAGATAAATAATTAAATTCCCAATTTTTGAAAAAAAATTAAAATACCTAAAAGTCTCTCGCGGTGCGTCGATGGATAATTAATACTGGATAGTTAACCCTAATTAATGTCAATATTACCATGTTTTAACTTTTCTGTCAGATTTCTGCATTCCCATATAAAAAAAATGCCAATCTGAGCATCCAACTACCTTCTGCCACGTCAGCAGCCTTAACAGATAGTTCCCTTTTCGCCACTCTCGATCCATGTACTTTTTGAAAAACCTTTGTTGTACGGATTTTTGAGAATAACGGATTCCCCAACTGAAAATTTTCATGAGACAGTTTTGAAGGACACAAGGAGACGGTTAATGAACTGGAAGCCATGGAAGACCCGCAAAAAACGCCAAAAATGGGAAAAAAACGATTAAATAATCGCTATAAAAACGCTTATTTGCTTTATCTTTCTTCAAACTATAATAAACATTAGAGATATTTGTCGGTCGGGTATAGAAAGGATGCCACGGTGGCATGTTTTGTTTCAATAGTATGCCACGCTGGCAAATTCAGTTGAAAAATAGTAAAATACGAACATCGGCACGATACGTATTCCGATTCAATATCATGCCACGTCAGCCAAATACACCATGAATCGCTATTAGCGTCAATGTTTTTTTCGCCACTTAAAACATCTTTTCTCCGTACACACTTGTCGGATTGTGTATCTGACGGTTGCGATTGGAAGGTAACATTCTCAGCTTCCGATTGGCGGTCTCAAATTGAAAATTGGACAAGTGTGTACGGAGAAAAGAAGTTTTAAGTGGCGAAAAAAACATTGACTTCTAATAGCGATTCACGGTGCAGTAAATTAGCGACAATACGCAACCCTGGCAGTTTCGCTTTCAAAAGGACGCCACATTGGCAGGTACAGCTTAAAAGTACGATTATATAATACCGTTAAGGATGTTTTCCATGAATCCAGAGCCTTCAGTTTCATTATCGTATTTAATAATTTAACAGTGCCGATGAGAACGCGTATTTCCATTATAGATTTTAAATTTAAGACAGCTGCAACTCCCATCTAATTTTTTCCTTCCCGTAATTGACGTTGTCGTAACGTAGAACAAGTACGGACCGACGCGAACAATTTGCTACACGCTACACGTGTCTCGTTTTTATTAGCGCAAGTTTTTCAGTTTCCAAGCGTAGAGCCCGAGGGCTTCTACACCGTGTATCGCTATTAATCTTATACGTTTTTTTTTAAGCATATTTTCTAAGTGCACACTTGTCGGATTGTCAATCCGATGGTTGCTATTGGAAGGCAAGATTCTCAGCTTCCCATAGCGGTCTCCGATTGACAATCCGGCATGTGTGCACGGGAAAAATATGTTTTAAGTGGCGAAAGGAACTTTAATAATCTTTTCGCCACTTAAAACATCTTTCTCGTACACACTCGTCCGATTTTCACATGTAGACCGCCAATCGGAAGCTGAGAATCTTACCTTTCAATCGCAATTGTCAGGTCCACAATCCGACATGTGTGCACGGAGAAAATATGTTTTATGTGACGAAAAAAACATTAACACTAATAGCGATGCACGGTGTTACCTTACAAAACCGAGAAGTCGAATCCGACCCGATTTCTGGCTTGGGACCTATCCTGCTCGTTGGTTCGTTAACTGTTTGGAAAAGGACACGTAACATAGGGCCCTCCGTTTCAATGAAAAAAAGTCCTTTCGGGAGAATTGATATGGCCCTCTGTTTCGCTTTAAAAAAAGCCCTTTAATGCTAATTTCCATTATTAATATATTGAAATTCGTTTCGGTATCATATATATAACGTTTATCTATATTGGGTGGTCCTTCATGTGGATGTGGGCAACGCCTTCGACACCTAATGCTATCTTGGTGACCTTAAGATTTCCACCCTTCCCAATATACCAAATATCTTCCTTTTGTTCGTTCATTTAATTTTTGGTCGACCTCTATTATTGTTCCTCTTAGAGGTCCCTTCATTAATGCTGCCACCTTAGAATTCACAACTAGCCCTCGCCAAGGTGATCCTTTGAAGGCACTTGTTTTCTCTTTGGCTCATATTTGGGCTTTACGAGCATCCGCTACGACTTATTTTGGTTGTTTGTTCCCTTCGATCGCGGGTGACACGCACATTGTGGAACTCCTAGACCAAGTTTTATTTTACTTTCATCGTTTTACGAAGTAACTATCTATGGTCTGTTGATTAATTAAACCATCTAAATGCTTGGTGCTTGCTAGGTTTGTCTCTCGACCTCTCCCTCCCCATGGGTTTTGCCCACCTACTTGGGCATGGATTTTTGATCGACACGAGGTATTCTTGGCCCATTAACAAGGTAGCCTCCTAATTTATAATGGCAGTTTACGTTTGATTCTCATGGCCAGAGTTGCCCCATCGTTATATTTAGATAGTTGGGCTATGGTGGGACGACCATCACTTCTCATTTTATTGTTGATGACGTCCCTATAATAGCCAAGGACATCCCCACAGTACACTGTGTATCGCTATTAGTGTTAATGTTTTTTTTTGCCGCTTAATACATCTTTCACTCTTGTCAGATTATGGATCTGACGATTGCGATTGAAAGCCAAGATTCTCACCTTCCCATCGGCGTTCTTTATGTGAAAATCGGCCAAGTGTGTACGGAGAAAATTTGTTTTAAGTGACGAAAAAGTTATTAACACTAATAGTGATACACGGTGTACCAACGGCCAATTTCATAGTTATAACATCTAGCACGACCAATAACTTGAACGCCAATTAATTTGGAGGAATAGAAAGATAATCTCAAATTTGCGAATAGAAAAACATGCGTCGAGTGAAGGCTTTTGGTTTTCAAAAAAAAATCCGTGCGTTTAAGAGGAAAGTCTTAGAATAAAACGAGTGAGTCCACTTTTGTTTTTTCCCCTCCACTATTTTGATTTTGGCAACTGTACTCTACATTGATTTTCTGAAAAATGCTTGGATAAAGTGCCTAGGAAACAGAAAATGCAAAAAAAAAAAAACAAATACTTGTCGATTTTCCTAAGATGAAAACATTTTAGAACATAAAATTATCACCTGCGCAAACACATGGTAAAAATGTGGCAACTATATTCGATATATAAATTCACTAGATGGATGTGTAACCTGCTTTATGTATGGAATTATAGAAGAGGTTATAGCCGCCCAAGATGTACGAGGAAGCAGGAAATCCTTGGATGGACTAAAGCAAGCCTCTTTACACTATGGTATATACTAATGAAGGTTTGCTCGCTTAATATTTACATATTTCCTTCACTCACACCTGCATCTAATCTAACGGATGATGGAATCGATAAAATGGTAAAAGTTAAAATTGCACTCACTGTCATAATACTTGTTACAAAATTATCTCGTTACCCTAATTGAACTGTTCACTTCTAGATCAACGCAGTGAACTTTTGTGGGAGTAACTAACATGTGTACATGCATCAAATCAGTGGACAAATTATCGGAGATATAATTTTTTTAAACAAAATTCGAGTACCCGGCAACAATCGACCACTTCTCGTGACTTTCTATCGGGTTCAAATGTTCCGTTGATTACATCGTCCTGTTTAGCATTTGCGAGAACCAAATCATGTCAATCAATCAATGTAAAGAATGTTAACGACAAAGTGAAAATTATTTTGATTGTTGTATTTGTTGATGATTTATTGATTTATAATGAATTAAAAAACAGGGTTGGATAGGATTAAGGATGCTTTGATGAAAGACTTGGGAGAGGCTAACCATATCTTAGAAATTTAAGTAGAAGAGACAAAAAAATCGAGAAATACCAGGTTAACTAAGGAGACACTAGGTGACGTTCTTGGAAATTTTAAACTACACTGTCCATCATTATTAGCATTAAGGATTCACTAGTGTCAATTCGAAATTAGAGAACATAATACTAATTAAGTGCAAGGGGAAGTGAGTGACTGTAGTCCACTCCATTAAACAGCGTTGCTGACACTATTTTATGATTTCCGTCCAAAAAAAGGCAAGATCTAATTAGTGTTACTAAATCTAATAAGGGCAATGTAGCGGGCCAATAGCGAAGCTCCAGAACCAACCAGGCCCCCTCAATAGGAGAAGAATAGGCACGGGAAGAATCAGAGGGAAAAACCTCGGAATCTCGGATCGAACGTGGCAAAAAACCTTGTAAAAAATTATTTCTTTAACACGTCTAACAGACTTCCTAATAAGGGAGGAGAAAACAGGCTCCGTCCCTCCCTCCCTCCCTCCCTCCCTCCCTCCCTCCCTCCACAAAAATCTATATCATTTCTTGATTATGAAATTTTAGCCCAAAAAGAGAACAACTTCCATGCTGGATAAAAAATTGAGTTTCAGAAAATCTAAATCCAGAAAATATTTTGAGACTCAGAAAAACACTTCGTAAGTACTTAAAATAGTCTTGCAAACCTTGAAATATTTTAGAGGTTTGGGAAAAAATTTCGAGGTTAGTAGTTAAACAAAATACATAAAATGAACTGAAAAGTTGATAATAGACAAGTTTCAAGAACATTTCACAAAATTAGCAAACAAATTTTTAGAAACCAACACAGTTTCATACAAACACCGAAGACAAAAATTAAAGGATTTTTCTTTTTTAAAAATTTACACAACAATTTCCTCATTTTTCAACTGTCAAAAACTCGAATAAATCATAAAACACAAACACAGAAATGTGAACATCGAAACCAACTCTCGTTTTATTCATAAACCTCAAGAACCTTTCACATATTAATAAGTATATTACATTCTTCTTTTTTGTTTCCCCTCGGATTTAGACCCCGATATCATATTTTACCACTACTCCTTTTTACTCCTTTTCACTCCTTTTTTCCCCTTTTCACCCCTTTTTTACTCCTTTTCATTCGGAATTGAAACTAACTTTTTATTTTCTTCTCTAGAAAAACTCTTAGTAAACAGAGATCCTTTAAGTTAACCCCTATTTTTCTTTTTCCGTACAAAAAACTACATTTTGTCTTGCGAATATTCCAGCTTTGCTATAAGAAAGTAAGAAGTCAACCTTAGTTCAATAAAGAAAAAAAATCAAATAAAAACGCATTTCTTGAAGCTGGTTGACTATTTTCTTATGTTACAAAAGCAAAATTTAATTTTATCGTACAATCGAGCCTCCGATAAAACCTTTACGAGGTTTTCTAAGAAAGTAAAAAAAAAAGCATCCGATAAAACAATATATACCCAAAATATGCCGCATAGTAATATAGTATCAGCTTTATATGCCTCTTTGTATAGTGTGTCTGTCTCTCTCTCTCTCTCGCCCTCTCTCTCTCGCTCTCTCCCGCTGTCTCTCTCCCGCTGTCTCTCTCTCTCCCCCCCCCTCTCTCTCTCTTTCTCTCCCTCTGTCTCCCTCTCACCCCACTCTTCCCTCCTTTCTCTCTTACTCTTCCTCTTTCTCTCTTTTTCTTTCTCTTTCTCTCTCTCCCTCTCTGTTTCTCTCCCTCTCTCTCCCTCTCTTCTGAAATACATTATGAAGCCTGCTTCCAGCAGCCATGGATTGATGTAATGTGTGGTGATTGTTTTTCTCTCTCTCCCCTCCTCCCCCACTTCCCTTCTCTCCTCCTCTCTCTCTCTCTCTAACCCCTCCTCCACTTTTTGGTGTCTCCAAAAAAGGAAAAAAACAAGATTTCTTTTGAGGCAGTCATTGTACTCTCTCCCTCTAACGCCAACTCTCTCCTCCTCTCCCTCCTTCTCTTTACCACCCAAAAAGTGGCCCTCCTCTCAGCATCTCCCTCCCTACCTCCTCCCTACTCTCTCCCTTCCCTCTCTTAGCACCTTTACCAGAAACTTTCCCTACATTATCACCTCTTCTCTCCTCTCCCACTACTACATCCTTCTCCCCCTTTTCCTCCTCTCCCTTCACCTCTCCAGCCTCCTCCTCCTCATCCTCCTTCTCTTCTCCCTCGTCGTCTGTCTCCTCCTCCTCCCCTCCCTCTCCCTCTCCCTCCCACTGATCCACCCCTCCTTTTCCCCAATCTCCTCCTTCCTTGGCATCCACCCCCATCACCTCTCCTCTCTCTCCCCCTCCCCCTCCCCCTCCCAACTTAAAAATCCCAAACCTTCCATTCCCTCCTCTCTCCTCTTCCTCCCCCTTCCCCTCCCCCTTCCCCTCCCTCTCCCCTCCACCCTTTCCCTCCTCCTCCCCCTCCCCCCCTTCCAGCAAATTGTACGGAATTGCCTGATCCTCACTATATACGACAAAATCCTCCAAACTCGCCGCATTTAGGGCCTTCCCCAAATTTGTCGTTTTCCCCCAGGACGGCAGATTCACCGCATTGGCCGAGTCTGCCGCCCAACTTAGAATCAGTACCGCGCTCCAAACCAGAATAGGGACCCGAGTTTGACAAGTACTCGTTCTAAATTGCCACAATCCCCCTCTCCTTCCTCCTCCCCCGCCCTCCCTCTCTCCCCCCGACAAAGAGGATGTTGATGACGTGGCAGTGGATGGTGACGTGGCAGGGGAGGATGATGACGTGGCGGGACGTGGTGATGACGTGGCAGGAGGTGATGACGTGGAAAATGACGACAAGGAGGGTGATGGTGACGTGGCAGACACTGATGAGGAGGCGGACGATGATGACGGGGAAATCGGCGTGAGAAGTGATGACGTCAGCATGGATGACGATGACGTCATCACGGCGAGTATGTTTCGATCAGAAAACATCAATTCGGGAGAAGGGAAGGGAAGCGAAGGGAAGGTTCCTGGGAACTGCTGTGTAAATAAGGGGGAGGAGAGGGAGAGCGAGGGGGAGGGGGAGAGGGAGAGGGAGGGAGAGTGGGAAAGGGAGGGAGAGAGGAAGAGGGAGGGCGAGAGGCAGGGGGAAGAGGGAAGGGAAAAAATGCCGATTAAGAGAGTCGTCTGATTTGCAAAGAGAGCGATAGGAGGAAGCGAAGGGAAGAATCTCCCGCTAAAAGACAAAACATTTAAGATTTTCAATAAAGCTTTTTATCACTTCTCTCTCAGTAGAAGAGATAATAAGACAAAAGTAGAATCAGATATTTTTGCATATACGACAATGCAGGAATGAGAAACTGCCGCAAAAATTTATCTTCAAATTTTCGAATCTGAGTAGAGGAACGAAAAAAAGAAGAGAGAGAGGGAAGAAGGGAGAAGAACGAGGGAAGAGGGAGAGAAGAGGGAGAGAGAGGGAGGGAAGAGGGAGAGAGAGGGAGAGAAGAAAAACGGGAGAAAAAAGGAGACAGTTGTCAAACGGCTCTATAAAGAGTCTTTCCCTTCCCTTCCCTCCCTCCCTGTCAGTCGCCAGCTTGTTCTAAAACTCCCCTGCAAGCTTCCCCTGCCGAAATATGCATCACTTTTTTCCCCTACATCACTTTTTCCCCTGCGTCCCTTTTTTCTCCTACATAATTTTTTCCCCTACATATTTTTTTATCCTACGTCATTTTTTCCCCTACATAATTTTTTTCTCCTACATAACTTTTTATCCTACATAGCTTTCTCCCCTAGATAATTTTTTTCTCCTACATAACTTTTTCTCCTACATAACTTTTTCTCCTGCGTCACTATTTGTCACGGTTAGTGGTTACATATACTTACATGCGTCACTTTTTGTCACACCCTGCGTGCATCACTTAGGAGCGGCAGAATAAAAATTTCGCGTCTGATTAGGGTTTCGTCGACATCATCTTTTTACAAAAAAAAATTGCATGTACAGTACACCGTGAATCGCTATTAGTGTTAACGTTTTTTTCGCCACTTAAAACATATTTTCTCCGTACACACTTGTCGGATTATTGATCTGACGGTCGAGATTGAAAGGTAAGGTTCTCAGCTTCCGATTGGCGGTCTAAGATTGAAAATCAGACAAGTGTGTACGGAGAAAAGATGTTTTAAGTGGCGAAAAAAATATTTACGCTAATAGCGATACACGGTGTAGGTTTTGATTGGACGACATTACTTGCTGAGCCCTACACGTCACATCACGTCACGTCACCTTACGTCACGTAAACCTTGTCGGCGGGATATTGAGAGATTTGATCGACAAAGGACTGCCGCCGTCCACATCATTTTTTTAATATTTTTTTCTTTCGTAGGCTTTGATCTCCTGCATCATTCATTTGACTTTGGTAAATTTTTAGGGTTTGGGGAATGTACGGTTACATCACTTTTTTTATGTGATTTTTGATCAGTTGACGTCATTGTTTTTAATAGGGTAACATCGGGAGACGCTAATAGAGTGGATATGTTATTACTGCGGAGTATATATTAGGGTGTTTATTGGTTCGAGCACGACTTGAAATGACGTGGCTGCTTTGGAACCATGGAAGGAACAACTGTACTTACCGTTGAGATAAAGAATTTAGTGGTATTAGGATTATTTTAGGTTTCAAGGGCCAGGATTTGAAGGACACTGATATAGTGTTACCAATGGTAATAGATAATAATACGGTAAAATCTTGTCAATTACATAATTTCTTTGTCGCTTCGTGGCACTCTGCATCACCAAAAGTACGAGAGATTCAAATGACAGCTTGTTCGCACGGAAATCGTACAGATTTCCAACTTTCATTATGGGAAATCACGCAAAAAATCTTATGCTAAAAAGTTGAAAACTTCGTTTGGAATTTTGTGCCGACATTGACTAGACGAGATGAGAACATACGGTGTTAAGAATTCAAAGCCGTCCGATTTCTGAGAAGACAACCTATAGAAAATCGTAGACTAGTGAGTCCAAGACTGCCTGTACTGACCAGGGTCAGGACAAGCGTTGAACAGACAAAAGCGCAGATTCGCTGTCGTACTTTGTCGGTGGATAATGTTTCGGTTCACAAAAAACATGTTAGTGACGTAGATGAGTACCGCCACGTCACCAAATATTACCGTATGTTGTTTCTCATGGGCGGCTACCGTCATCATGTTGAATTGACGTACAACAGAATCTGTAGAAACCACTGTAGCGGTCAGATAGAAAACTTTCAAGATGTAGAAAAAATGAAAAATGAATCTGGACAACCTTTCCAACTTTTTTTTTTGTCGGTGGAAGGTAAACAACCATTGAAAACATCCGGGCAAGCAGAATACGAAACGAAAAAAAAATATTGTTGAATGAGTCTCACTTTTTTTTGTTTCGTGCCGCGAAATAATGTACGGGTAACCTGCATCATTACTGCCACCAATGGTAGAAAAAGTACATCAACACTGCAGTAACTGACAAAAATTTACGCGTCTTCATCAATACGCCAGCTTAAAAAGTACAGGTGCTGCCTGCCATTGTCGACTCATACTGAGAAAATATTTCATTGGCTGTCGTTACCCTACAGATTTTGTCAACGATGCTGAAGTACAAGATAGAAAATAGTTGTAGAACCTTCCTGGTCACGTCACGATCTACAGTCCTGAGGACAAGAAGATCGCCCGCGTGGAATAAGTACAAAACGTTTGCTCGTTAATTTTCTTCCTCTGTACGGAACGGATAGGGTCGTTCAGAAACTACTGTATGCGGATATTTGTGCGCAAAAAACAAACACGTGGAAGGATTATCCGTACACTTGGAGCAAACAAACGAGTGACGGAATACACGTGACCTGTTCACACTATAACTACAAATTCAATTTTGAACTACTAACAAACATATCGACCTGATTAAAAAAAATTGAAGCGTCGCATATAATACGACAAACTGGCAACAGAGACAAGATTCGTACGCGATAATATTTCCATCAAATCTGGGTTGACAAAGAGCAATACATAAAAACAAAATATTGAATCCGGAATAATGACAACTTTGCCGCCCTGGGTGCTGGCTGCTACGAGACAAATCGAGCCATTGCCTTCATACATGAATAAGACAGCCTACCGTACGATCAAATAACGATCCTTGCCAGAAACATCTATTGTCTCGATTAAGATTCACACATATATTACATTTACCGAGAAACTCTGTTCACACATAGCAATTTTTTTTATTTTTTTTTTCAATTTCCCTCAAAGGTTTAAAAGTTTCCGATTGGTGAAGCATGCATACATTCACTGCACTTTGTACGGAGAGACGGTGGACCACGTCTGTGAATTACGTCATTTATTTTGACTTTATCTTCAAACGTTTACGGCCTGTACGTACCGTATTCCGTGCGCTGTTTTCCGTACAGGCCCCTCATACCCTTCCTCAACGCTCTCTGTCGTAACCCTCCTCATTTTTCTTCATTTTTTTTGGTATGGCTGCTGATTTTCTCGGTTTTTTCTAAGTTGTGGAGGTAAACGACGGAAAATAACTGTAACTTTAGCACATGCGAATGTACCGTTACATTGAAGATTTTTTGCGGTGGTTTCGCGTCATCTTGTCACAAAGGCACAGGGCCGTTGCCAAGTGCGAACATTTACGTGGTACACCATGCATCTCTATTAGGGTTAATGATTTTCTTGCCAATTAAAACATCTTTTTTCCGTACACACTTGTCCATTTTTCAATTTGAGACCGCCAATCGGAAGCTGAAAACCTTACCTTTCACTTGAAACCGTCAGATCCACAATCATACATGTGTGTACGGAGAAAAAATGTTTTGCTTGGCAAAAAAAACATCAACCCTAATAGCGATTCACGGTGTATTCCATCGAGGCGCGAATCGAAGCGAATCGTCAAAGTGCATCGATTTCTATAAGTGTTGTTGATGACAATCCACCTCCCCTAGTCCCTAGATCTTACAATAGGTCTTCTATTCGCCATTTTCGCCAAAAGAATAAATAATTCAATATTCTAGTGCGGTCCTTTAAAAATACAGTGCGAAAACGATTTTCTATTTTTTTGTTACCGTACGGTATCAAATAGGACATGCACGGTCAATGACGGTCAGACAAGGACAATTGAGGGTCAAGAAAGGTCAACGACTTTTCTACTGGGTCAGAAACGGATACAAAATAAAATTTTGGCTTTTTCACGTGTAACACCATAGAGCCGTACGAAACAATCGATCTGCAAAATCTAAAGGAGAGACTGTACAAAATTTGTACTTTGGGGGATTGAAATACAGTACTGTAGCCGTCTTTTGAACGGTCAGAAACTTTCGTCCAATAAGCTGTCCACTTTTCCGAAAATCCCAGAATCGCGCTACCCAATGATTAGAATCTGTACGGTCATCTTTATGGTACTTGTCACTACGTCCAGGTGGTCCGGTACAGTTTGGTCAATTTCCGGATAAGGTCAAAATATGTACGATCATATGTCTGATTGGCGAAGAATCAAATTATACAACTGTCACTTTTGTCGTTATTGACAATTATTATATGGTAAAGAATATTGAGTACGTAAACTTTCAAATTCCAGATTCCATTGTTGTCCAATTCGTACGGATTTCACGATTCTATGCCAGACTCGGTAGCAACGTGAAGTATTCACTCGACGTACGGATGCTGACTGGACGCCAATATGTCCAGAAAGTGGCGCGATCATATGATTGTTTTTCTCAGTGGAGCATATCTCGAACTGTAACTGAATCTTTTCGTAGAATTCCAAGTTGTATGGCTGCCACAGTTTCTTTGCGTACTTTTCTTTAAGCCGCTCATCGTATCTTTGCGCTCGGATCGCTTCTTACGTTTTCAGAGTCTTAGGCCGCGACAGCACAGTACTCAATTGTACTGTGACGTGACGATGCGTCCGTTTTTTTTTTAAGTTGCTCCATCGTATCTTTACCGCACATTTTCTGGTCAGAAAAAATGAGACGTCGAGATTTTATACCAGAATACGACAAAAAAACCGAGAATGCACAATCTAGTGCATCACTGATGTACACCGCCAATCGTTATTAGCGTTGTGTACACTAATTCCGTCCCGCTTTTTTTTTATTTTATTCTCCATTAGCGTAGTTCATTCTATTTTTTTCTTTATTCTATTTAGGGTTATTTTCACTACGTTGTCTCTTAAATAGAGTGGTGTACGGTCAGTATCATACCGTACATAAATGTACCTTTTTAAGTTAAAAATTACAATAAATTAGTTTTAGTAACCGCGGACGCATGAGAATGTGCGTTCTATAAAGTAAAAACAACCAGGTCGTAAAAAATCCCGCTCGCACATATTCGTCCGACAACCGCATTTCGACCGTGTGAATGTACGATTTGTGTACGATTTGCCAGGTTTTGTACGGAGACCTATATTAGTGTAAGCATGTTTGCGACCGACATTTTTTTTTTCAAAGATCCAAATTACCATAACCAAACAATTAGAATGTATGGTTTTTTCCAAAATTTTCAAATTCTTAAATAGCGTACACCACGGTAATTATTTTTATACGCTAAAAAAACTTACACGCTAATAACGATTGGCGGTGTACTGTACTGTAGTGTTTTCTTTGAGTACGGTAGTCACAAACTGGCTGGATAGAGCGATTGCGTCGCGGATGCGAAAAATGAAAACATCGGACGGTCAATTTCTACGCCTAGGTGCTTGTAGATTCTTGATAGATCTCCAATAAATATGTTTGACATAAAAATAACCCTAATAGTACAGAGAAGTACGGCATCGACGCCGCGGCCGGCAGACGGATGACCATCACAGATTATTAAATGCGAGTTCAAACAAAAGATACGCACAGTCTGGAGTGCGGTGTCCACAAAAATCTTGTTGATGTCCCACCAAGGATTTCCCTTTTTTTTATGCATGTCAGACAGGATTTTTTTTGACTGGCGTTTACGGGATTCGACACCAGCATATTTCATCCGTACCTTTGAAAGCTGAACCGACGGTAGGCCGTACGCGGCCTCAAGGCCCTATGCCCGTGCGAGGTTCGATTTTCAAATCGTACGAAACGATCGCGCGCCTACCATTGTAAATTTGTAACTTAGGGTGTTTTGCCATTGTAACCGAGAGGCTTCTGTTTCGTTGTCGTATGCGTTAAAGGTAACAGAGAATAATAAGTTGTCTTCGCATTAAGAACAGTGACTAAAGTTTAGTTCAAAAGTAGGTGAAAGTAGGCCCATACAATATGCCTATTGTATGCAAAACATACAACATGACCTTAAGACCCATATTGTATTCGAACCTATTCGGACCAATTAAAACATTCGGACCAAAAATTGGACCAATTAAAATATTCGGACCGATTTTTTTTTTTACACCGTCAGATTCGGAAGATCGGACGGATTCTATGCCAGATTTGGTAGCAACGAGAAGCATTCACTCGACGTACGGATACTGACTGGAACCTAATGTGTCCAAAAACTGGCGCGGTCATATGATGGTTTTTCTCAGTGGAGCATATGTCGAGCTGTAACTGAATCTTTTCGTACAACTCCAAGTTGTAAGCCGCCACAGTTTCTTTACGCACTTTTCTTTAAGCCGTTCTTCGTATCTTTACGCTCGGACCATTCCGTACGTTTTCAGAGTCTAAGGGTGTGTCCCCATGTGCATAAGTAAGGGTTTTTTCCTGTCGTTTTGCTGTAAAACTTAGCGTCGTACTGCCTAAGTTGCAACCGTACTAAGGAATCGCAAATTTGTAGAGTACAATTTGCGTCATCCCTGAACTTAGGATGTACAAAAAGTTGTCGTCTTGTGCTTTTCGACCCACTTCGACGACAAAAAACGTCATCTTCAACCTTATCTTTAAAACACATGCGCGATGTGATTTAAAATTAGGTTTTTTCGATTGACAAATAGGAACATATTTTCGCACGTGCCGTGAATTTCGGGTGGCACGACGGTAAGTCTCGCAGTCCTCGACCATCATTCACCATAGTGGTCTGTCGGATAATGGCCGAAGCTTGGAAAAGTTGAAGGGCGACAGAGATGCGTTGGCGGTAGAAAGCCGACATGAGAGCTGGAGAAGGGCTACCCGGCCCTCTAACTTCGAAAGATCGTCGAGCGCAGTCGCGCAAAACGTTGTCGAAAGACGGGTCCAAGGTCCCAAATATCTCCAAAGCAAATGGTGTGAAACTATCAGCTGAGTCTCGGTGCGCGTAGTCATGTACTTTTGAAGCCACTGCATCCCGAGCTGCAACACCAGCATGTAATGCCGCAAGCGAGGAAACATGGGATCCCGTAGGGTCTGTGAGGACTACATCCCCCAATGTTCTCGCCGCGCCATGTAAAAAAACTAGATCCACACAAGGACCCCGTGTACCTATATATTGAGAACGTGGTGGTAATATGTGCGACACCTCGCGCTTGACTGTGTACCCTGCTTCAGAACCCACGGCAGCGATAGCATCCCGTACCATGTCGTGGGCTGTTGTTCGCTCCCCACCGTGTAAGCAACGTAGCAAATGTACCCCTTGCTCGTCTATCAATTGACCACAAATGCAACGGGGCTTGCCTAAAATGGAAGGATGTGGCAAGCCAAGTCGTAAGGAAAGCGCAACAGAAAATTGAGGAGAAGATAAACGGAGCGAAGTGAAAATTGGTGTAGCAATAAGCCAAGCTCCAGCTCCAGGCCCCGAGCACGATCGAAGTCGGCTTCGCGCTTCAGTCGTAAGGAGCGCCTGAAATAGATCATTGAATTCGGCGGCGGCTACCTTATCGGCGATGTGTTGTTGCACGCATGAGTGAATACCGGTGATGAGAGAAGGGAACACGGGAACTTCAGCTTGGGCCTCAACTAGTAAAAGCGCTCGAGAGGACAATAATGCTTGTTGGAATGAGAGCGAACCCTCGTCGACGTGAGAGACCACATGACCTATAATAGGAGTGTCGTCCACCAAAAACCTTGAAGTGATAATTGATGCCACCATAGCCTAACTCCCTAGGTAAGCCGATGGTGCCAAGGTGGCTGTAGGACGCAAACCGAGACCCCCGCAAGAGACTGGTAAAGCAGCTTGTCTACGAGCGAGGAGGCCTTCCGGCCGATCAAAGATACCGTGGTCGACCAGTTGATGTAGAATGCCAAAGAGTCGATCATAAAATTCAGAAAGGGAAGAAAGGAAAGAAGAGTTTGGGGGTAAAGGGCGTGCCAAGTACAAAGGGCGTTGGGCAAAACAACGTGTTAAGATAGCAAACGCGACTTGTGAATCAGGAAGTTTGGGAAGGTCCTCACAATGAGAAAGGTCATCTAACAAAGCGTCTTTAACAAATTGGTTAACAAAATCAAAGGCTCCAATAGGAGAACCCAAAGCCCTTATACCTTCTTGAGGAGTTGAAATACGAAATCTTGGAGGCAAAGAGAATTCGGGTGGAAGACCAGCCGGGCTCCATGCGACAGATTTAGTGAATTTAACAGAAAGGTGAATTTTAGAAAGTTGCTCTACAAAATGGTGAAAGGCATGAACAACTTGGTCCAGCGGGCCGACTATGTGAGTGTCGTCAACAACTGAAGGGAACAAACAATTTGGAAAAGCCGTAGCCGATGCCCTGAGAGCCTGCAGGTGAGCGAGAGCAAACAAAGGGGCTCCTAGAGGGTCACCTTGACGAGTACCCGTTACTTATTCCAAAGTAGTGACGTCTCTGAATGGGCCTCCAATGGGATAAAGTAAAGGGCTGGGTTGGGAGTAAAAGGCACGGACAAAAGGAAGATTTTGGTTGATAGGAGACGGCGCGTGTCGAAACTCACGGAAAATGGCATTGCGATCAACCGTGTTAAAGGCGTTGGCAATGTCGACTTGGAGAACGACCCAATCCGGATGCAAGTCAAAAAGGACGAAATCTATCTTTTAGGACGAAATCGTAACTTACCCTTGTGACGATTGTATACGTCGACAACACCTACGACGGTTGTCAGCTTTTACAATCTGTGGTCGCACGTTATTTTTTGGAACTGCTTGTGACGTCGCATGTCTTACCGTGACATTGTAGACGTACCGCTTTCATGCTTGTGACATCGCATGTCTTACCGTGACATTGTAGACGTACCGCCTTCCAGCCTGTGCAGTTTTACGGTTGAAGACGAGGCGCTTTGCCTGTGCGTCTCCTATCCGGTCGACGTGAAATGGCATCGTAATTTGAAGACCCCTGCAAAAAAAAAATTGTACTGGACGAAAACTGACAAAACCAAACAAATTGTGTACTTTTCTTCGTCGTATTCGAACGCAAACGGACAAAACATAGCGAATTCTATACTTTTCTTTGTCCTTGGAAATCGAATGAATATTGTCAAAAATTACGGCACTTGCGAATATATGTTTCTATTTGTTTATCGAAAATACCTAGTTTTAAAACACATAGCGCATGTGTTTTAAACGTAAGGTTGAAGATGACGTTTTTTGTCGTGGACGTGGGTGGAAAAACACAAGACGACAAATTTGCATGCATCCTAAATTCGAGGATGACGCAAATTGCACTCTACAAATTTGCGATTCTTTCGTACGGTTGCAACTTAGGCAGTACGGCGCTAAGTTTTACAGGAAAACGACAGAAAAAAACCCTTACTTATGCACATGGGGACATACCCTTTGGCCGCGACAGTACCAGGTACTAGACAGTACAGTATGTTGTTCATAGCCCTTTTCAGCCATGAATGTACCCTCGGAAGCACCACAGACTACCCCAAAACAGCCTCCTTTGATTCCACTCAGAATTCTACAGAATAACCAAACCAAGCTGAAACTACTCAACCAGATAGTTCCAAGTCCACTTAGTATTCCCACCAAATTTCATATAATAATACCAAACCGAATAATCACAACACTCAGTCAAAGTTGCAGAAAAACAGCCTGCCAGAACTTTGATAAATATGACCAACTTCACAATGAAGCCCCAAGCAAAACCAGAAACACAATAGGTCTGCAAATTTGCCACAATATTAAAAATACAAAGAGGAACACACATGAAAAATTTCAGATAATTCTGCCAATAAATCTGAGAGAAATCCTCAGTTGAAATTCCCAAAAAGGAGCAGAAAACAGTTTCTGTCCAAAAAGTTCCTAAGTCCAAAAAATGACTAAGTCCTACAAATATACACTACAGCTTATACTAACTGTACGGAGGCATACCAGCCGTACGTAATCAATCAATTACCTCAAATAATGTGAGTGTACATGAGATCTACACTAATGATTAATACACAGGACAAAACATTGCTAAATATTTACATGTCTTACGAATTCCGTCAAACGAATCTGGACCGTCCAAAACCAATATCATGTGATGGACGCGATTTCGCGTCCCTCACCAAATTGACGGCGCCGCCGTCCGTAGCTCTTCTTCGGCACCCTTGATGCCGTGAAGCATACTCACCAAAATACACTTGGCGAAATGACATCACTCCATCCAAATTAGTCCGTACCGCCGGCGTACTTCTCCAAAAACATTCCAGATCGGATCGCTTCGCGATCCGCCGTACATTTACAAATTCCGTACCTTTCCTTACGTTTTGTTCGCGCCACTCAAATAATAAAGTACATCCCAAAACAATTAGTACCATTACTCCCCCAATTCCCAAATCCATTCGAACCTCCACAGTAAATCAAGATAGCATTAGAGTAGCGTACTGTACCCACGAAATATTGTGTACGCACGAAACGACACGCACGCACGAAACTAACTTTTCAAACCAACACAGTACACCGCCAATCGCTATTAGCGTAGAAGTTTCTTTAGCGTATATGAATAATTAGCGTGGTTTACGTTAATTGAGAATTTGGAAGTATTCGAAGAAATCGTTTACTCTAATTAGGAATTAGGTTTTTCTTTAAATAGTATGGATAATTTTATTTGAGAATACAAAAAAAAACGGGACGGATTTAGCCTACACTACTCTTATAGCGATTGACGGTGTACTCTACTATGACGTGACTTTACGTTTGTGTTCAAAAGGTGCTCCATCGTATCTTTACCGCACGTTTTTTGGTCAGAAAAAATGAGACGTCGAGATTCTGTAACAAAATACGACGAAAATAAACCGAGAATGCACAATCTACCGTAGTACATCATTGGTTTGTATTTCACGACCGATATTATCCGACATTGGTTTGCATGACTAATATCGATGCATGCAATTATCGATATTAAATCCACATTAAATATTAACAACTCTAACATCAATAACCAAACCAATTTATACAAAAATCTAATCAACCAACATGTCCCTTTTTTTGGCCTACCTATAATCGATATATTGGCACAATATATTGGTACCGGGTTATCGCGATGAAAAACCAATAATATGCGTTTTTCATCGCGATAGTACAGTTGTATCGTTTATTTCGTTGTACTGAAGTGTCGTTCTTCCACTATACAAATTACGGAACAGATTGTCATAAGTGATATACCACGCTATATACATTGACAAATACTATAGAGTATATAATAAAGTATTGTTACGTGACGTACTATACTTTTTTCCACTTATCGTCGATATTAAATTTGTTGGTCTCGGAGCGATATATCGGGATACCTCACCGTTCGACAACCAATGACTATCGGTATCGGTTTTATCGCGATAAGTTTTTTATCGATACAAAACACTATTCTTTTACGTTCTCCCTCTTTGCGATAACAAAAATATCGCTAAATATCTAACAACAAAAAAAATGGTTTATTCTTAAAGACATTTTGTGGAAGAGTTCAATCGCAATCAAACTACACACAAAATTCAAAAAGCCAAAGTGGATCAATGTAAAATTCTTCAGTTATTTCTTTATTATTCTTTTCATATGTTTGTCCATTATACCAGAATATCAAGTTATTTTCCGTTTTGGTAAATTGGGTGGATATATTGATTGGCGGATATATTGGTTATTCGTTACTAAAAGAGGTACATATCGATAGTATGTAAGAGGCTTTCGATATACTACAATCTATATTGGTCTATACTATTTTATATCGCCATATAGTGTTTTATATTGTTAAACAAAAATTCATATAGTGTTTTATATTGTTAAACAAAAATTATGTTCATTCCAATAATTTATATTATCAGTTATTGTATGGCAAGGGTGCGCAATATATTGCGTGGTGACTAATAAATTGATATCGTCGATGTATTAGCATACATATAGTATTTGTATACACATCTACTATTTTTTATATCGTAACATATTGCATGAAGTGTATAGCCGTTCATATCACATGTCAAAATACGGTTCGTATTTTGTAAAACAAAAATATGAAACTCTAATTTGTAAAATAACCAATTTCACATACACAAAATGCGAAACAACTCATGTCTAAGCGAAACCATATGACATCTCAAGAGCGGATGCACACATCGGTCTAACACAAGAGACCGAGAAAACGTATGCATAATAAGCCGAGGCTTTTTCCTCACTCTACGGTTTCTGTACACGGTTTTTGAGTGTCCCAATGTGTACCAAATAAAATGTTACTTAAGGTGTGGCGATTGTATACGCCGACAATGCCCGTGATGGTTGTCAGCGTCTACAACCTATCTTGTCGCATTGTATTTTTCGATACTTTTTCAAGCGTCGCAAGACACATCGTAAAATTTGAAACGATTTGGTATGTCGCATGTTCTTTGCGTGACAATGTAGACGTACATCCTTTCAGCGATGGTTGTAGAACATGCCTTTGCGTTTGCTCACCCTGTCCGACCGCCATAGATGGAAATATAATCATGGCGTCTTCGCAAAATTTTCAACTTTCAAATTTTTTACCTTTTCGTAAGATGGAAATGCAGCCCCAAAACCCTTGCAAAAGAAAACTCGTACATTATGCAAGCGAAAAAAAAACTAACAACTATGTTTTTTTTTGTTGTAAAAAAAAAATGATTTTTTTTCACACGTGATAATGTGTTTTCCAATTTGTGGAAGCGGTTTTACTTTATTTAAAACACATCGCCGATGTGTTTTAATATACGTTTGAATATGACATGACAGTGAGTTGGAAAAGCAGATGACGACAACTTTTCTTACATCGTAAGTTCTAGGATGACTCAAATTGTAATCTCAATTTTTTCGTTCCTTTCGTACGGTTACAACTTTAGCAGTACGACGTTAAGTTTTGATGGAAAACCTAATTTAGCCACATGGGGCCTTACATTTAGCCATGCGCGTGAGCCATTACACTTTACCATGTGATTCGAACGAAATCATGCAAAAAAAAACGTACGAAATTGAAATAGTATACCAACAACAACACTTTACTGATACGACCATTGGTACAATGCCAAAGCCTAACTGTCCGAACTGCGCAATACTTGAAACAATACAATACAAAACTATCTACTCCAATCCTAAATATAACAGTAAAGCTTAAAAACAACATTTAACTCTTTTCTCAATAGACCATCATGTTGTAGCCGCAAACCTTAAAACAAAAAAAAAGTTAGCTATCAAGATAAGTTTTATTTATATATGGCTACCAGATATTGGTTTAATCGCAATATCTTCCTTTTCAACACGTAGGACCAATATAATTAACAAACGGTAAGTAAAAAAAAAGGTACGTAAAGAAGTAGGAGAGAGGCTACCGATACACAACACTAAAAACTTTCACCACAACAGATGGTATTGACAACAGATTTACTGAACCAGCCGGCAAGTACAAGAAGTTCGTTAATTTAAATCCAGTAAAGAATTTTGAGCCGTCGGATTTCCAAACAGGTAAGTTTAACCGTACACTGCCAATATGGTCCACCTTAACAAATTGGCCGTTCGCAACCGTTATAATTTTAGGCGCCGCCAGTTCAATCAAGTCGTCAAATAAGGTGACGTTGGTACACACGTGGTATGACGCACCCGAATAAATTATCCAATCTCGTTCAGTTACACGATCGTAAAAAGTTGACGTAGGCGAATCCAAAATCGAAAATATATCAGTAGGCGAATCCAAAATCGAAAATGTATCAGTGAGAGGAGTAGACAGGTTCAGACAAGAGAAGACTTGTCCTCCTCTGTCGCCTTCAAATTTTTCGGAATCAAAGAAATGTCCATGACAGTTGAAGCGACCACCGCCTCGTCCACCAATTCGGCCGCCGCCACGACCACCATAATTGCCACCGCGACCTCCACCGTCGTCGCTGTTAGAAAAGCAATGTGGGCTGGTGTTGTTGTTCATAGCCCTTTTCAGCCATGAATGTACCCTTGGAAGCACCACAGACTAACCCAAAACAACCTCCTTTGATCCCACTCAGAATTCTACAGAATAACAAACCAAGCTGAAACTACTCAACCAGATATTTCCTAGGCCACTAAGTATTCCCACCAATTTTCATATAACAATACCAAACCGAATAATCACAACACTCAGTCAAAGTTGCAGAAAAACAGCCTGCCAGAACTTTGATAAATCTGACCAGCTTCACAATGAAGCCCCAAGCAACCAAACCGAATAATCACAACACTCAGTCAAAGTTGCAGAAAAACAGCCTGCTAGAACTTTGATAAATCTGACCAACTTCACAATGAAGCCCCAAGAAAACCAGACACACAATAGGTCTGCAAATTTGCCACAATATTACCAATACAAGGAGGAACACACATGCAAAATTTCAGATAATTCTGCTAATAAATCTTAGAGAAATCCTTAGTTGAAATTCCCAAAAAGTAGCAGAAACAGTTTCTGTCCAAAAAGTTCCTAAGTCCAAAAAAAATGACTAAGTCCTATAAATATACACTACAGCTTACTATTTACTGTACGGAGGCATACCAGCCGTACGTAATCAATCAACTACCTCAATTAATGTGAGTGTACATGAGATCTACACTAATGATTAATACACAGGACAAAACATTGCTAAATATTTACATGTCTTACGAATTCCGTCAAACGAATCTGGACCGTCCAAAACCAATATCATGTGATGGACGCGATTTCGCGTCCCTCACCAAATTGAAGGCGCCGCCGTCCGTAGCTTTTCTTCGGCACCCTTGATGCCGTGAAGCATACTCACCAAAATACACTTGGCGAAATGACATCACTCCATCCAAATTAGTCCGTACCGCCGGCGTACTTCTCCAAAAACATTCCAGATCGGATCGCTTCGCGATCCGCCGTACATTTACAAATTCCGTACCTTTCCTTACGTTTTGTTCGCGCCACTCAAATAATAAAGTACATCCCAAAACAATTAGTACCATTACTCCCCCAATTCCCAAATCCATTCGAACCTCCACAGTAAATCAAGATAGCATTAGAGTAGCGTACTGTACCCACGAAATATTGTGTACGCACGAAACGACACGCACGCACGAAACTAAATTTTCAAACCAACACAGTACACCGCCAATCGCTATTAGCGTAGAAGTTTCTTTAGCGTATATGAATAATTAGCGTGGTTTACGTTAATTGAGAATTTGGAAGTATTCGAAGAAATCGTTTACTCTAATTAGGAATTAGGTTTTTCTTTAAATAGTATGGATAATTTTATTTGAGAATACAAAAAAAAACGGGACGGATTTAGCCTACACTACTCTTATAGCGATTGACGGTGTACTCTACTATGACGTGACTTTACGTTTGTGTTCAAAAGGTGCTCCATCGTATCTTTACCGCACGTTTTTTGGTCAGAAAAAATGAGACGTCGAGATTCTGTAACAAAATACGACGAAAATAAACCGAGAATGCACAATCTACCGTAGTACATCATTGGTTTGTATTTCACGACCGATATTATCCGACATTGGTTTGCATGACTAATATCGATGCATGCAATTATCGATATTAAATCCACATTAAATATTAACAACTCTAACATCAATAACCAAACCAATTTATACAAAAATCTAATCAACCAACATGTCCCTTTTTTTGGCCTACCTATAATCGATATATTGGCACAATATATTGGTACCGGGTTATCGCGATGAAAAACCAATAATATGCGTTTTTCATCGCGATAGTACAGTTGTATCGTTTATTTCGTTGTACTGAAGTGTCGTTCTTCCACTATACAAATTACGGAACAGATTGTCATAAGTGATATACCACGCTATATACATTGACAAATACTATAGAGTATATAATAAAGTATTGTTACGTGACGTACTATACTTTTTTCCACTTATCGTCGATATTAAATTTGTTGGTCTCGGAGCGATATATCGGGATACCTCACCGTTCGACAACCAATGACTATCGGTATCGGTTTTATCGCGATAAGTTTTTTATCGATACAAAACACTATTCTTTTACGTTCTCCCTCTTTGCGATAACAAAAATATCGCTAAATATCTAACAACAAAAAAAATGGTTTATTCTTAAAGACATTTTGTGGAAGAGTTCAATCGCAATCAAACTACACACAAAATTCAAAAAGCCAAAGTGGATCAATGTAAAATTCTTCAGTTATTTCTTTATTATTCTTTTCATATGTTTGTCCATTATACCAGAATATCAAGTTATTTTCCGTTTTGGTAAATTGGGTGGATATATTGATTGGCGGATATATTGGTTATTCGTTACTAAAAGAGGTACATATCGATAGTATGTAAGAGGCTTTCGATATACTACAATCTATATTGGTCTATACTATTTTATATCGCCATATAGTGTTTTATATTGTTAAACAAAAATTCATATAGTGTTTTATATTGTTAAACAAAAATTATGTTCATTCCAATAATTTATATTATCAGTTATTGTATGGCAAGGGTGCGCAATATATTGCGTGGTGACTAATAAATTGATATCGTCGATGTATTAGCATACATATAGTATTTGTATACACATCTACTATTTTTTATATCGTAACATATTGCATGAAGTGTATAGCCGTTCATATCACATGTCAAAATACGGTTCGTATTTTGTAAAACAAAAATATGAAACTCTAATTTGTAAAATAACCAATTTCACATACACAAAATGCGAAACAACTCATGTCTAAGCGAAACCATATGACATCTCAAGAGCGGATGCACACATCGGTCTAACACAAGAGACCGAGAAAACGTATGCATAATAAGCCGAGGCTTTTTCCTCACTCTACGGTTTCTGTACACGGTTTTTGAGTGTCCCAATGTGTACCAAATAAAATGTTACTTAAGGTGTGGCGATTGTATACGCCGACAATGCCCGTGATGGTTGTCAGCGTCTACAACCTATCTTGTCGCATTGTATTTTTCGATACTTTTTCAAGCGTCGCAAGACACATCGTAAAATTTGAAACGATTTGGTATGTCGCATGTTCTTTGCGTGACAATGTAGACGTACATCCTTTCAGCGATGGTTGTAGAACATGCCTTTGCGTTTGCTCACCCTGTCCGACCGCCATAGATGGAAATATAATCATGGCGTCTTCGCAAAATTTTCAACTTTCAAATTTTTTACCTTTTCGTAAGATGGAAATGCAGCCCCAAAACCCTTGCAAAAGAAAACTCGTACATTATGCAAGCGAAAAAAAACTAACAACTATGTTTTTTTTTGTTGTAAAAAAAAAATGATTTTTTTTCACACGTGATAATGTGTTTTCCAATTTGTGGAAGCGGTTTTACTTTATTTAAAACACATCGCCGATGTGTTTTAATATACGTTTGAATATGACATGACAGTGAGTTGGAAAAGCAGATGACGACAACTTTTCTTACATCGTAAGTTCTAGGATGACTCAAATTGTAATCTCAATTTTTTCGTTCCTTTCGTACGGTTACAACTTTAGCAGTACGACGTTAAGTTTTGATGGAAAACCTAATTTAGCCACATGGGGCCTTACATTTAGCCATGCGCGTGAGCCATTACACTTTACCATGTGATTCGAACGAAATCATGCAAAAAAAAACGTACGAAATTGAAATAGTATACCAACAACAACACTTTACTGATACGACCATTGGTACAATGCCAAAGCCTAACTGTCCGAACTGCGCAATACTTGAAACAATACAATACAAAACTATCTACTCCAATCCTAAATATAACAGTAAAGCTTAAAACAACATTTAACTCTTTTCTCAATAGACCATCATGTTGTAGCCGCAAACCTTAAAACAAAAAAAAAGTTAGCTATCAAGATAAGTTTTATTTATATATGGCTACCAGATATTGGTTTAATCGCAATATCTTCCTTTTCAACACGTAGGACCAATATATTAACAAACGGTAAGTAAAAAAAAAGGTACGTAAAGAAGTAGGAGAGAGGCTACCGATACACAACACTAAAAACTTTCACCAGGACACATTTGAACATCTTACACCATCACATGTACAAACTTGTAAGAAAACATAATAAAAAACACTTAGAGTCTCCGACAAGACACTCAACCTTTTAGTGTCGCAACAACAAAATACATTGAATTTTGTTGAAATAAAAGATTTCGCCCTCGAAATATAGGCAATCAATTTTACACTCGTTTATGACGCAAACAATTAAATTCGTGCCTCTTTTGCGTAATTAGCGTTTAACGTTCGACGTGCGTTAAAATGGTATTAGTTAAAGTCAACATTGGGCCAAATTTCTTCTATCCCTTTACCTTATGACTAGTACATTTTGTATCGGTAAATTTATTATCACGATAATTTCGATAACCGATAGGCGAAAAGCAAAAGGGCTCCACATACCTCTCCGAGACGAATAAATTTGTTATCATCGATAAATATATTTATATTTATGTTGATATAGCACTCGTGTATAGTAACACTACATATATATGCATATATAGAAATATAGTAGTAAAAAATAATACTTCTATAATATTATACTGTATGCACTGTATAATTTATCACATCAATTATCACAAATCGGTCCGTACTTTGTGCAAAAAAAGTACGGAAGTACAACATAGATTGCGTATAGTACTTTATGATACCATCGTGCTTTTTAATCGAGGGAGGGAAGAGGGAAGGAAAGAGGGAGAGGAGGGAGGAAGGGAGGGAGGGAGAGAGGGGATGAGGGAGGGAGGGATGGAGAGGAAGAAAACTTGATTCGCCAAAACTGTACGGCTTTCGTACTTCTTTGCGATGATGCTACCCGTACTTCGAACGGTCAGTACAGTAAATTTACAGTTCTGTACTTACCGTTCTACAAGATGTCCATTTTTCCGTACGCTCCCAAGACAGCCTGCGATGATTGGAAACTGTACGGCTATCACTGGCTGTCCCTACTTCCAGGTGGTGAAATATTGTATGGCCAATTGCAGGTCCGGAAAAGGTCAATTATTAGGGCGTGTCCCCATGTGTTCAAGTAAGGGTTTTTTTCAGTCGTTTACACAGAAAATGGGACTTCCTACTTGAAAATATTACGCCGTACGAAAAATGGGCAAAAACTCAAATACATTTTGCGTCATCTTGGAACTTGAAAGGTACGGCGATTTGGCAGTATTATCATCGCGACCCACTTCCAGCTCATCTTCACACTTGCACTGATTTCAAATCGCGATCTGCTTTTAATCAAAATACTACCCTATTGACGAATAGAAATCCTGGGTTGCACGCGTCAAAAGTTTTCATTTGTTTTTTGCAGTTGGAAGAATACACGAAAAAAAAAATGTTTGTCTGTTTGCTAATGTTGTCCACTTGTAAGCGTCTACAAATGTCATTTTGTAGATTTAGGCGATTGCTAATGTCGTTCACGTGTGGGCGTCAACAAATGACAGTTGGCGTCAACAATTGTCCCAGTATGTCAGGAGCTCTTTGCGGCGTACAAATGTCCGCAATTTGTTCCGAGATCGTTGGCGTCTACAAATGTCAGCAGTTTGCTGGCGTCTACAGGTGTCGCAAGTATTGGCGACGTGTACAATGCCACATATTCAAAATAATGAACGCGCAAGTAACGATTGACATGGGCACACTTTGAAAAGTACACCGTCAAATCAGCGCTAAAATCCAAAATAACGTTTCAAAATATCGGTTACATGGGGACACGCCCACGGTGTAGTGTGAAATTAAGATTTTAGAGGGCATAGCGTGTGTCGCCGTAATAAACCCTGAAAAAACCCCTAAAAAAAATCCTAAAAAAAATCCTAAAAAAAATCCTAAAAAAAATCCTAAAAATACCCTAACAAATCCTAAAAAACCCTAGAAAAACCTCAAAACCTTTGAAGTAGAACGATTCCAGTAATATAAAACGGTACCATGAATACACTTATGGCTCTCCGTAAATCCGTTAGCACTCCTAGCACTAGTCCCGGTTCGGTTCTGTCTGGTTCGGTACAGCAAGGTTCGGTTTCATCTGGTGCCGAGCCGAACCGAACGGTTTCCATTCGGGTTTGGGAATCCGAGCCAAAATAAACCGTATGACTTTACCCAAACCGAATCGCTAAATATTTTTCGAAAGGCTTAGCTCCAATCAGGGCACTTTTTTAGGATTTCCGGCCCAAAATAATGTGATTTTGCAAAAAGCGATGAACCGCAAAAGAAGACACGTGCGAAATCTCATTGATTGCTGTAGCCGCGGAAAAACGTCCCGGCCAATTAAATTCTTACACGTGAAAAATACGGGAAGTAATAAAATAGCAGAAGTCCAGCAACTGCTAATGAAAAGACTGAGAAAACCTTTTCGGCTTGTTCGACGTCGCAAAAAGTAAAATGATTCGTTCAAATCTGACAGCTGATCCCGAAAAAAAGTTAACCGCAAAATAAAAAATTCTCAAATGTTTTTGCACTTCCCGTATTTGTCCACTTTTTGCTGCATCATGCCACCTGTCGAGATAACAGGGTCATTTCCTACTATCGGTCCATGGTTTCGCGACCTTAACTTGGCCCGTCCTTACGGGGCTAAAGCCCTAATAAATCGGAATAACCAATTTGTACAATGAGCGTAATTTTTTGTGCGCCTTTTGTTTGTTCTCGTAATTTGCACGTTCATTTAAGGGCACTTTCCCATGTGATAAAGTTAGGGTATTTTTCTGTCGTTTTCCTCCAAAACTTAGCCCTCTACGAGAAAATCCGCAGCCGTACCAAAAAATTGAAATTACCGCAATTTTGTCACTTGAAACTTTAAATGTATTGTAGTTTGTGGTGTAGCACGTTTCGACCCACTTTCGCGCCCCTCCATCTCGTTTTCAAACTTCTACTCAAATCACCTCGTGAGGTGATTTAACTAAATTTTCGCACGCGTCGGAGGTTTCTAAAAACTTCTAAGCGCGAAGTACTAAAAAAAAAGCCTCCTGCACGTGACTTTTTTCCGTGCGTTTTTTTTTTGTACATGGGCAGTGGAGGGGTCTCGACCAACGGACGCCATTCCGCAAAAGCGATGTCCGTGAAAGCGCCTCTCTCTCTATCTCCCACTCCCACTACCGCGTCGATCTCGCAATTCCCACAATGAAAAATGTAAAAAATGGTATCAAATGAAAAATCTCTAAAATTGATTTGTTTTGGCTATCTTTGGGCGTATTTTGGTGGCAAGTAGAGTGAGAAAGGACTAAAAAACAAAATCGGGAAAGCATGGCGGAAAGTTTTAAAATTAGTGACGCGGCCTTATCATAATTGAGCGTGACGTCAAAATGTCAAAAACCTTAAACACCTACAATGTCACAAGTAACTATACGTGTACAACCGTCATTATTTTGCAAATGTCATCAATTGTCACGAGTTTTGTCGCCACGGAAAAGCATACGCAAATTTGATTCCAAGTCATAAAGTCGAGGGAAAATCGCAAGAACTTGTTATCACATGTTAAAGCGTCAAATATGTGAACACCGACTATAATATGGGAATGTATATCTATTAGAGTGTTAGGTGTATAAATTAGCTTTAAATATTGTTCGCGTTACGCCCTTGAACACAAAATAGAGTTTATAACACCAATTATTTTTTAACTCTATTAGCGATGCGTCCAACCTTCTTTTTATTTTTTCCTACATTATTTCCGTACATATAATCAGTATACGAAAAATACACAAATTTTATGAAAAGTTATAAATCTAGAAAAAATAACGCATTTTCGTGAAAAAGTCAAAATACATAAGAATGAAATATTTATGGGCCATAAAAACACACGCTTGGGTATCAGGGTCGTGATATAACATATACATAAAATATATTTATGCACGCACACTCCGTATGAACTTATAGAAGAAGTAACTACTTCGTGCCCGTTGCATAAGGGGGTGTGCGCATGTATTAAAGTATCGAGTTATATTGTTCTTTTCCTCCAAAATACAATCTCCAACAACAAAATATTTTGTCGTATGAAAAAATTGCATTTACCACGATAGAATGAACGTCAACTTGATACTTTTATTGTTATCCATGTTTGTTGTCTTATGTACTCATTTTGACGTTTTCTAATTTTTGACCTCATGGAACGCAAATCCAGCTCTTCAAAAATCTTTATCGAAATCACTTGGCGAGGTGATTTTAGTTAAAGTACCGCTCGAACAACGAATGACAAAACATACACACGATTGGGAATTTTTAGCACTAGGGCGAATACTCACTATTTTTTTTTTATTGCTCGTAACGCGCATGTACGAAAATATACTGCAGGGGTCTCATAACTCCACTTTCATTCAAAGCTCCTTTGCAAAAGTTTAAGGTATCGTTGCCTCTCCCTCTCCCTCTCAAACAATCAGTTTTAACACACACATATTGAATTGAAACACGACAATATAAGTATGAAATGAAAAAGTTTTGGGACATAATTATTTTGATTACCCTTTAGCATATTTTGATGGCAATTCGCGTGAGAAAAGTCGAAAAAACGAAATGAATAAGCCATGGCGAAAAGTTATTAAAATAATGACGTCGACGTTATCATAAGTGAGCATGAACTCACAATGTCACAAACCCCTAAACATCTACAATGTCACGAAAAACGAGACATCTACAACCGTCGTTGTTTTTGCAAACGTCACCAATTATCAGAAGTTTAGTAGTCGTTTTCAATCGTCACAAGTTGTACCTACGTCTAGAACCGTCACCTTTTAAAATTCCGACTTCATTTTCGTTACGAAAGGCAGTACGGAGAATCTTCACTAAAATCCAAAATAAATCAAAGTACCAATTACATGGGCACGTACCCTAAGTTTTGTCCTGGGGGATTTGTTAAGTTCAGCTACCGTCAACCATAATTATTTCACACGTGGCAACGCTGTAGGCATGACACGCTGCGTCAAATATGCAAAGTACTAATTATTGTAATAAAGTGCTCACTGCTGCCCGCGTCGGTTGTGCCATGAGTTTTTCCTTAACTTGGTTCCCGGAGGGTACACCTTGTACCGCTAATGGTGTTTATTTTTTCTTACACTTAGGCCACTTCTCCATCAGGCGCCGACAGTAATCGTACAAATACGTTTAATGGCAGTCATATTTCATTCAATTCTCCATCATGTCGTGTCAGCAAGGAATCTATTGCGTAAGTTCTTTCATTCAATTTGATGCACGTAGATTTGTGTTTTGACGGCGAGCGTCGTCAAAGATTCCAAAAGCAAAATGTCTAAACTATCCGTACAACCAACCGCAAAACAAAATATCGAGAATATATAGTTTGTACGTTTTTGTTTTGTCGTTGTATCAAAACCAAATCGGAAATTTGAAGAAAGCAAGCGCAACAAATTATGGATGATGATGGATGGTGGTGGAGGCGTCACAACACATTCTTCCAAAAAACTTTTTGTGGCATTTTTTTCAGCTCTGATTCCGGCCTCTCCAAAGGCGCATGGCATATGTAGAAATTAATGGTCCGTTTAAAGTATTTTCTAGGTCTAAATAGAAATATAGAAAAGCCGAGGCAGTCTACCTCTAACTTCTCTCTCCAACTTCTCAAACTTGTCACAGTCGCTGAGAAATTGGAGAGGAAGCTAGAGCCATGGCTACCTAGGCTATCCAAAGGTTTACAAGAAATATATATATTAGTTTATTTACAGTTAGAGGTTTATTTACTGAAAGGATATGTGACGACCCTAGGATTTGATCTTGGTACGTGCCGGACGGTAAGCAGCCGGTCGACGGTAGCCTTATCCGTTATGTCTAGAGCTAGTGTTACGTCATACTTGGTTTGATATTTAGTTATACATTACCAAAAAGGATAATTCATTTAACTGAAACTATTTACGGGATACATAGAATCAGTAATGTAAAAGTACGGATTGTGGTATGGATAAAAAAACGAATACCGCGCATTTGTTTCTTTAGCGAAACGAATATCGCGCAGGTATTTACTACGGCTACGATTAAATATAAATTTAATCGGACGGCTAGATTGAACGTCGAGATCGCGGAAGAGGATTTTGACGGTTTGTGGTCATCGCCACATCGGATGACACGTGGCGAAATTACATTGGATTGTGGTATCTCCGGAGATTACGGCACCGAATCTAGATATGACATGTGTCGACATTTAGGCCATGTTGTACAATATCCATACAAAAAGTACACCACCATATGTACTTTTGTGTACGAAAATGGAATATGATTGGCTCAGTACATCAGTAGATAGAGCCTATGAGAGAGATAGGACTTAGAAAAATTAGGAGTTAGGACCCTCTCTCCCACATTGCTTCTGTACAAAAGGTCAACTTTGACCCTCCATAACTTACTGCTCAGGGGAGCAAATTCAGAGATTCTTTTTGCTATCGACTCAGGGGAGTCTTGCCTTCACAGGGGTGAAGTTGGTCAGAGTTTTTGTTTGCCAGGGTGGCAGTTATTTTTGCTTAAACACAAAGGGGTCAAGATTATCCTAGAGGCTTCTTGGAAGCTGTCCACTCTGAGGACTTATGGAGGTCTCAGAGTTTCAGGTTATGGGCCCACCCTCTAGGGTACCAATCTTTAATGGAACTGGCTTCATATACTGGGAAAGTATGATGATAGGAGCTCTATGCGAAAAAAGGTTTTGGGGGATAGTGAGTGGACGATTGGGGCGTCCATCAAGTCTTGGAATTCCTCCAGGGTTTGGAGGAAGCAGATTCACCAGGAAAGAGGATTTACCTTCAACGGAGGAAACAAAAGAAGGAGAGGTGGTGGATAAAGGAAACGAGAAGGAGGCGACCACACCAATAGCAACTGGTTCGGCAATCATGTCACCTATTCCGAGGAACGAGGAGAATGACACTGAAACCTGGGACTTCAACAATATGGCGGCAAAGCACTTCATCCTACGCCATCTCACTCAAGGACTTGCATGTCCTCATTTGCAGGTAGAAAGGGCATCCGATCTTTGGATGGCTCTCATAGAGATGTACCGAAGTGGTACGATTCTGCAACAACAGTTGG